>CM053789.1:379502627-379600060 GCA_028749045.1 Cupressus sempervirens
TTTAATTGGACCTACAGATCTTATATTTAAAACCTTAGTACAGTATAACTTGTGACATTTTATTTTTCTATTACATATAGACTACATCTGCATCTTGTAAGGGCGGATAAGGATGGATAGCTATCGACCCTAGTCATTCTGAGTCATAGGTAAATTTAATTATACTTATGTTATTATTTAAATTGAATTTTTACACATGCTCATGATACATTTGTTCTTATATTGGACACAGGGTCTGTGATCTCATCTTTGTTGATCACATTGTGGAGCATGGCATGGTCATGCTTGATATTCATATATGTCATACACATGATGTTTGATATTGATTTATGATGATATCATTTCTAGATTTACAACTATGTGACATTTTACATTTATAGCATGCTCATATTTGACATATTTCATAATAGCATGAGTTATTTGACCATTTGCATTTTGATGAGTTATGTGACCATTTACATTTATAGTTGACATATTTGATATTTTCATGAGTTATGTGAACATTTACATTTATAGTTGACATATATATGATTTTTTCGTGAGTTATGTAACCATGTTTATATGTAGTTGATATATTTGATATTTATATTTATAGAATATGTTTTATGTAAATGTGCAAATATATTTTTAAAATATCTCCTAGATTTTTATTTAGATAGTTATTTATGTGTTGTATAAATTAATGAAAATATGTGTTACGTAATTTTGTACATGTTGTAAAAGTGTATAGCAAATGTACATGTAAATTTAGAAATAAATACATTATTTTAAAGATAATTATTAATGTGTAATAAATTTATGTGTTGCATAAATTAATGAGAATATGTGTTACATAATTGTGTAGGTTTGTTGTAAAAGTGTATAGCAAATGTACATGTAAATTTAGAAATAAATACATTATTTTTTAGATAATTGTTAAAGTGTAATAAATTTACACGTGTTCTATAAATTAATGAAAATATGTGTTGCATAATTTTTTAGGTTTGTTGTAAAAGTGTGCATAGAAAATGTACATGTAAATTTAGAAATAAATACATTATTTTTTAGATAATTTTTAATGCATGTAATAAATTTAAATGTTCTATAAATTAACTAAAACACATCTTACATCATTTTCCAGGTGTTTTATAAAAGTGTATAAATATAGGAAAAAGAAAAACATGTATAACTATTGAATATAAATTACTGTATATATAAATTTGAAATATTTTTACGAATCATTAAACCTATCTAGATCATTTAGGAAGTTGCTGATACATATGATTAGGATCCTCTTTATCTTTAATAATCTCCAACAAATTTTCATGGTCCTCAATATCCAACCTCCACTTTGGTTTGCTATGTCCTTTTTTTGGCATAATGTCAAATAGAATCTTTGTGGCTAAAACCAAGTGGCTATAATGCAAAACTTTTTGATCAGGCATGTATTCAATAAATTGAGCACCCTTGCGGTCAATTTTTGTTTACTGATAATAGGTGCCTACAAAATAAGATTTATACAAGTCATATAGTACTCCTAATAATATAAAAAAGAAATAATTATTTAAAATTAATCTATCACTCTCTAATTAGTTGTATACATCTCATAAGAGGATAATCTATAGCTTCTATTAACAACTGAACTAGTTGGATAAGATTGGTTATCATCATCTGTACATGGTTTAGTCAACTTGAATTTCTCTTTTGTGCATCAAAGTAAATAATAATCCACACCTTCTACATTTTGAGGATCTACATTGACAAAAAAGATGGAAACTATAAATAAATAATTATGAGGACAAAGTAATATTAAAACGAGACATGTTTGTAGAAACTCACTTGGAACAACTAAATCAGAAACATGTTCATAATCAATTGAATACATAGGATTATGAATGCCTATGTCATTTTCATCTTCTTCATAAGGGGTACTTCTAATTATGTTTGTCCATGTCCATTTAGAGACATAGCCAGTCACAATATTCTCACATTGACCCATTGCATTGTTTTGAATGCAAACATTACAAAAATATGATCACATACATCAAATTTGATTAGTATATAACAATATTATAACCAAAAGTTCATGTTGGGGAAGTGCATGCTTTACACAGGGTCCTGCTCCATCATGCTCTCCTTTTCCATGACCACTTACAAAGAAGTTCCAAAGAAACTTGACATTTCATTGCATGTTGAGTTTCAAGCCAATTGAATGCTTTTGTAGACTTAAATTTCCCTAGGAAAAAATTTAAAATAAATTTATGAGTAATTAAATCTATATATAATTAATTATTTTGTTAATTAAATATGTGCATGAAATTTTAAAGTTTAACTTTCAAATACACTTACCAGCACAACCATCAGACCAAATCCAATGTTCTGAAATATCTATCCCCTGATTTGCGAGATCATCAAAGAACATTCCAAAACAATGAGCTACATAGCTCCTATCATAAACCCTATTATCACTAAGATAAAAATAGGCCTCCTTGATGACAATGCATTCATTTGGATGAATACTTTCTATCCCATCCACTTCAAATTGTGCATGTCTATAAGAAACTTGTACAAAAATTATAATTTTATCTAAGTGATAATATTTAGCTTGAATTTTAGATTGAGGGGAAAAATATAGTTTTCAGAGAAGTCTACAATTGATAGGATACATCCTTGTAGAAAAGAATTTTTTGAATCTCGAAATTGTTTGGATTTCCATCTTGCACCATGACAATGCTGGATGTGTGGATAAATCATAATTCTAAATTTATCCATAAACTCACCATATGGAAAATTTGATGGGAACACAAACCAACAACAGAATGGACATAATAGAAAAGGGAAATTATATTAACTGAGAAGATAAGCTAGTACAAAAAGTGCAGAGAAAATAAACTTCAAAACATGCCCTACGGGCTTACAATAGCATAAATCTGGAGAATATTTCTCCTTTTAGCACCTCCTCTCAAGCTCCAATCTGAACTGCCTTTTACAATGCCAGAAATCTCCTTAAATAGACCCCGGAGGATTAAGGACTAGGAGTACATTCTAGAAAGTGCTAGTAGGCATCCACCGACAAAATAGAAGGTTCCAGAAGCTGTGTTAGAAGTCGGTGCAGATCTAGAAGAATCCAGAAACGATAGCCGAACTTCTGGGAGGCATAACTTTTGAACCGTAGCTCTGATTGACGAACCATTTACATTTTTGAAAAGCTCTCAAAGCGCTCTATAGCCCTATGGAAAAGCTTTTCTCGTCCCCCATTTTTTGACCCTTTTTGAGGTCATTTAATGCCCCAAACCTGACTTTGAAGCATTCTTAGAAGGTCTCCAAAACTCGAAAAACTGCAATAACTTTCAAATCGTGGGGCCTATTGACCCGATTCTTTTTCTGGAATGCTCTAAATCATGATTACATTCATCTGGCCAATTCACACATTCTAGTTTACCAAAATGATGACCCAAATACATGCTCCTATTTTTTTGGGATTTTCAAACGCACTGATAGTTGAACTATGAGAGTTGGAACTTTTATTTGAGCCAAATGGGTATCGAAAAATGTAAAGACATGAAACATAAACTAAGTCTAAGTACATTTTTTTGGGTGACACATGATTGCCCTTATACCTCTGGATGCTCCTGCATCAGACACCCAGGGTAGATTGAAAAGTGACCCTGTCACTTTATGGATGGTAGAGGAAATCCCAAATGGGAAACCTCAGCTGCTAAAATCCAAGTTGAGTCCTTGATCGGCCGTCCTTTCCATTTGACCAAATACTCTTCATACTGCCTGTTTCTAATACTCCTACCCACACGATGATCTAGAATGTCTTCTATCTCTTCCTTCTTAGAAGTAGGAATTTGACATGGCTCTAAAACCAGCTCCTCATCTGCACCATCATCATGATACTCTGTTAAATCTGCAATGTTGAAAATGGGAGAAATGTGAATACCATCTGGCAGCTCCACCTCATATGCATTTCCTGAGTTATGTTTCTTCAAAACTTTGCAGGGGCCAAATTTCTTCATTTTTAGCTTGTTGTAAGTACCAACTAGAAATCTTTCTTTTCGTAAGTGCACCATGACTAGATCCCCTACTTGGAATTCCTTATGTCTTCTCCTTTGATCAGCCCTAGCTTTATACTCTTGATTCATCTTGATAATGTGTGCTTGAACCTCCTCATGTAGACGCTTGATGTGTTCAGCAAATTCCTCAGCTTCAGCACTTGTCCTCTCCCCTTGTTCTATCTTCCTCAATTCTGGTGCAGTCCTTGGGCTATTCCCATATACAATTTGAAATGGTGATTTTCCAGTACTCCTATTTATAGAGTTATTATAAGCAAACTCTGCCTGTGGTAGAATCAAATCCCATCCCTTGGGCTTATCTCCAACTAAACATCTCAGCAAATTGCCCAGACTTCTATTTACCACTTCTGTTTGCCCATCAGTCTGTGGGTGATGCGTGGAACTGAATTTCAAGTCTGTTCTCAACTTCTTCCACAATGTCCTCCAGAAATACCCCACAAATTTAGTATCTCGGTCAGAAACTATACTCCTTGGAAGACCATGTAGTCTTACCACCTCTTTGAAAAACAAGTCTGCAATATGGACAGCATCATGAGTTTTGTGGCATGGAATAAAATGTGCCATTTTGGAGAACCTATCAACCACCACGAATACTAAGTCATTACCCCTTTGTGTCCTTGGCAATCCAAGAACAAAATCCATACTTATGTCCTCCCATGGCCTTGATGGAACATGCAATGGCTGATATAGGCCAATATTTTGACTAAACCCCTTGGCAACTTGACAAACTTGGAAACTTTGTACAAACTTCTTCACATCCTGTGTAATTTGAGGCCAAAAATAATGTTCTCTAAGAATGGCAATGGTCTTATCCTGACCAAAATGTCCTGCCATCCCTCCACTATGTTTCTCCTTAATCAGATTTTCCCTCATGGAACTCCTTGGAATGCACAATTGACTACCTTTGAACAACATGCCATCCTAAATCAAATAGTCTAACCACTTGGTTCTATCTACAACAACAGGTTCTTTACAAGCTTTCCATGCTTCAGTAAAATCAGGATCCTCGGGGTACAAATTCTTGAGTTCATCAAATCCAACTACTTCAACCTGCATTGTTGTAAGCAACAGCTGTCTCCTACTTAATGCATCTGCAACCCTGTTAGATTTTCCACTTCTATGCTTCAACACAAATGTATAACTCTGCAAGAATTCTACCCACTTCATATGCCTCTGATTCAATTTACCCTGGCTATTTAGGTACTGTAATGCCTAATGATTAGTATACAAAAAAAATTCCTTTGGCAATAAATAATGCCTCCATTTCTTTAAGGCCTGAACTATTGCATAGAACTCTTGATCATAAACAGAATACTTCTTCTTTGCATCATTCAATTTTTCACTAAAATATGCAATAAGATTACCTTCTTGGCTTAATACAGCCCCAATAGCGCTACCACTAGCATCACAATCCACCTGGAATACTTTTCTAAAATTTGGAAGTGCCAACACAGGCTATTCAGTCACCTTCTTCTTCAACCATTCAAAACTTCTCGCAGCTGCTGCAGTCCATTTGAACTCTTTTCTATCCCCTCTTATTGTATCAGTTAGAGGTGCACATATGCCACTAAAATTCTTAATAAACTTCCTGTAAAAACTAACCAGACCATGAAATGATCTTACCTCAGTAGCAGACCTTGGAGTAGGCCATTCCAAGATGGCTTTTACCTTCTCTGGATCCATTTTGAGACCTTCAGGTGATATAACAAATCCCAAATAGACTAACTCCCTTTTTGCAAAGACACACTTCTTTAGATTAATTAACAGTTTCTCTTCCCTTAGCCTTTCAAGGACACTACGAATATGCAGTAAATGTTCTTCCAAAGTCTTGCTGAAAATTAAAATATCATCCAAATAGACAATAACAAATTTTCCCAAGAACTTCTTAAGTACCTCAGTCATGAGCCGCATGAAGGTGCTTGGGGCATTCGTCAATCCAAAGGGCATGACTAACCACTCATAAAGACCCTCCTTGGTCTAAAAGGTTGTTTTCCACTCATCTCCTTCTCAAATCCATATCTAATGATAGCCACTCTTCAGATCTATCTTTGTGAAGTATTGAGCTCCACTCAAGCAGTACATAAGATCATCCATCCTTGGTAAAGGAAACTGGTACTTGATGGTTATCCTATTTATAGCTCAAGAATCTGTACACATCCTCCACTCTCCATCCTTCTTTGGTGCAAGTACTGTAGGTACTGCACATGGACTCAGGCTCTCTCGAATCAAGCCCTTCCTCAACAGCTCCTGAACCTGTCTATTTAGCTCCTCTGTTTTAGTAGGATTCATCCTGTGAGCAGCCTTGTTAGGAAAACTAGCTCCTGGAATCAGATCTATCTGATGACTGATTTGCCTTACTAGTGGCAATCCATCTGGAACATTATTAGAGATAATATCTCCAAATTCCCCTAGTAAATCTGAAACTTCAAATAGTATTTCACTACTACCTTCTTTATCTTTCATAGGAATCAAAGCATAGCACATACACTGATGTTTCATGCCATCTAAAAACTTCCTTCCATCAACAAGACAAATCCTAGCACTGCTACATACCTTTTCACCTTCCTTTTTCATGGGCTTCAATTTGTGGCAAACTCCATCCTTTGTCAGAGAGTATGTGTTTGCATGTCCATCATGTATTGCATGTCTATCAAACTGCCATGGTCTACCCAACAATAGATGGCAAACATCCATCGAAATAACATCACAGAGAACTTCATCATGGTAACTCCCAATTTTGAATTTTACTAAACATTGTTCACTTACGAGGACCTTATGATCATCTTTTACCTAAGAAATTCGATAGGGCTGGGGGTGTTTCTCTCTCTTGAGCTTCAGTTTAGAGACCATCTCTTCTGATACCAAGTTATCAGTGCTACCACCATCAATGATCACATCACAACATTTATCCTCACACTTGCATCTGGTACGGAACAAACTCCTTCGTTGTCCTGGTTCATTCTCACCACTTAGTAGGACTCTTTCATTTACCAAGGTCTCTCCTCTTTCTGCATCCTCTGAATGTGATGATTGTGCATCCTCATCCACATGAGCAACCCTAGCTTGGCCTTCAGCTCTCCTATCTGTCCTTCCTTGTCGTTGAGGGAATTCAAAGGCACGATGACCTTCTTCATTGCAATGGAAATAGGTACCACGAAAGCCTCCTCTTCCTTGTCCACGTCCTCTACCTCTTCCTCTTTGATTTCCAAAGTCTTGATCACGGGAGCGGTTGAAACTCTCATTCCTCTGGTTCCTGCTAGTACCCTCATCTTCATTTTTCTTTTGAGTTTCATTGCGGCCTCTAGATGATCTACCACTTCCCCTTCCTCCTTGACCGTGCCCTCTTTGTCTTCCTTCAAACCTTTTACTCAGCTTCTCTTCAACTCGTAGGGAAAACTGGTATGCTTCTTCAACGCTGGTCATTCTTACCAAACTTAATTCCTCCTGGATGCTAGGTCGCAACCCACTGATATAATGAGCAACCTTCTCCTTATTTGCTTCTGCATGCCCCGCTCTAATCAGGAGTTGGTAAAACTCTTTTGTATATTCTTGGACTGATCTTCCTGCTTGCTTTAACCCATGCATCTTCTTAAACAGATCAAGCTCGCAGTCCACAGAAATGAACTGCTTCTTCAATTTTTCCACCATGCGATCCCATCTTGTGATCTTCTCCTTTCCTCTTCTAAGTCTTTCCAGTTGAATCTCTTGCCACCAGATTTTGGCATGGCCTTTTAGTTTGGACTTTGCAAACTTAACCCTATCTGGGTCCCTTATATCCTCATACTCAAAGTATTCTTCCAGTTCATTGATCCAATCGATCAACTCATCTGGTTTCAAATTTCCCAAAAATATACCCACTTCAATTGTAGGTCTTTTCCCAAACTTAGTAATGGCCCTAAAACACCTTTCCTCTACAGGATTCATAACTTCCCCATCAACTTCCATTACTTCCTCTTCATTGTCATCCTCACTATTGTCATCTGCGTCAACATTTGCTCCTCTACGAAGGTCCTGTTGCAATGCTTGTACCTATCTCTGGAGGGCTCTAACCTCCTCAAGATCAATAGCTCTGGCCCTTCCTCCATGCTCTCTTCGTGGAGGCATCTTCTAACTCGAACTGACAACCACACAGTCCTGGTGCAAACTGCCTCACAATCGACGCTCTGTCTACACACTCAAGAAAACCCTCTCTAATACCACTTGATGGGAACACAAACCAACAACAGAATGGACACAATAGAAAAGGGAAATTATATTAACTGAGAAGATAAGCTAGTACAAATAGTGCAGAGAAAATAAACTTCAAAACATGCCCTACGGGCTTACAATAGCATAAATCTGGAGAATATTTCTCCTTTTAGCACCTCCTCTCAAGCTCCAATCCGAACTGCCTTTTACAATGCCAGAAATCTCCTTAAATAGACCCCAGAGGGTTAAGGACTAGGAGTACATTCTAGAAAGTCCTAGTAGGCATCCACCGACAAAATAGAAGGTTCCAAAAGCTGCGTTAGAAGTCGGTGCAGATCTAGAAGAATCCAGAAACGGTAGCCGAACTTCTGGGAGGCATAACTTTTGAACCGTAGCTCCGATTGATGAACCGTTTACATTTTCGGAAAGCTCTTGAAGCGCTCTATAGCCCTATGGACCAGCTTTTCTCATCCCCCATTTTTAGACCATTTTTGAGGTCATTTAATGCCTCAAACCTGACTTTGAAGCATTCTTAGAAGGTCTCCAAAACCTGAAAAATTGCAATAACTTTCAAATCATGGGGCCTATTGACCTGATTCTTTTTCTGGAATGCTCTAAATCATGATTACATTCATCTGGCCAATTCACACCTTCTAGTTTATCGAAATGATGGCCCAAATACATGCTCCTATTTTTTTGAGATTTTCAAACGCACTGATAGTTGAACTATGAGAGTTGGAACCTTTATTTGAGCCAAATGGGTATCCAAAAATGTAAAGACATGAAACAGAAACTAAGTCTAAGTACATTTTTTTGGGTGACACATGATTGCCCTTATACCTCTAGATGCTCCTGCATCAAAATTGCTCTCCTTCAAAGCTATTTAGAAAAAATTCTTCTACATTCCTTGTTCAATATATCTCATACTCAGATCTATTCCACACAACTAGTGTTGAAATATCAATATTGTCCATTTCATATGATTTTTTGTACAACTCTCCACAATTTGTGCATGCATTTTTTATGCATTCTACATTGAATTCATCTGACTCTTCAACATTATCACATGACAAAGACTTGACAAATTCTATTGTGCTTTTAGGAATTATCACGTCTGACTCAAGTGTTGCCATAGATTTTCTCAAAGATTGCAAATAAAGATGAAATTCAATAGGATTTTGACAACAAGTTTCATGTACCTTATTTATGCGTACAAAACATGGGCGCAACCTCTCAAACATTCTTTGGAAAATTTTTAAATTAAAAAATTCTTTTCTAAAAGCTTCAAATAATTCACTTTGTGTTGTGTCTACAAAGTGTTTTGGATGTGTTATTTTCATTCCTGTCTCTTCATCTTTGATCCATGTAGTGTCTTTTCTATTGGATGAAACACGTGATTGGCTGGTCCAATATTCAATAACCTATCTTCCAACATCTTCAAAAATTCTATCCTTTTGAGGAAGTTGAAAAATATTAACCTAGTAATTTTCAATGTTCTCATCAAGAAAATTTCTCCTTTTTATGTATCTTTGAATAGTTCTTCTAGTTAGATTGAGCATTTCAGAAATTTATTGAACTTGGTTTTTTTTCTGAGAAGGGCTTTTTCATAATCATAGTAATCAATGCTCTCCATGCAACACTTAAATCAACTACTTGACTTCTGTTATCAATAGCATTTAATGCATCTCTCAAATTTTAAACTATTGTTGCCTTCACATTATCTTCAAACCTTTTCTTATCATTCACACATAACAACTCTAGGAAAAAGACTCATTTATCTTTTCCTAAATAACCTAACAAATAATTGTGCTTTACCAATTAGAGATTTATTTTCAAAAAATTCCTCCCACATATTTTTTAGATGTAGATTAATTGTACTTTCAAGCATCATGTGTTTAAATGATTCAATTTCTCTTAAAAGAGAGTCTTTGTCCATCTCCATCAAATTTTCCAACACTAAACCATACTTTCCAAATGTCCTACTACTTCTTCGAACTTCAACATGATCTTCTTCAACTTCAATCAATGGATCTTCAATTGCTAGCTCTATATTACGTTTTGTCCATCCTTTCTTCTAGTCATCTCTGACTTGATCATATCTTTTTGCTCTTTTTTAAAAATTCCCCATTGCACTAAAACCTAAATAGAGAGCTTGATATTACCTGCATACAAGACTTCCAAATTCAATTACATAAATACTGATAGATCATAGATAATTTATAAAAAAAAATTAACATTAGAAGGTTATTATATTTGACTATTTGTAACACTACAAAATCTTAAGATAAGTAGTTGCATTAAAGCATTGCTAAATTTAGATTAAACAATTTATTAAATATATTAAATAAATTAAATAATATAACTATTTAATAAATTTAATATAATTTTCATAATATTTTGAAACCCCCAAATTCATTCTAATAATTTTTTAAAATCAAATTAACTAATAACTTTTAAATAAACAATAAATTTATTTAATCGATTTCAACACAAGAATAACTTTAAAAATCTAATTTCTAAATATTTCTTCAATAAAGTTTGATTTAAAACTTTAATTTTTTACTATTACAAATTCAATTATGAATTAAATATAATAATTAAAAAATACAACTTTATCTTTAAAATTAAAAAAATAAAAATTTATTGAATTAAATATAGCAATTTAAAAATAAATCTTTACCTTTAAAAAAAAAATATATATTTTATTGAATTAAATATAACAATTAAAAAATAGAACATTACATTTAAAATAGAAAACATATTTTATTGTTTAAATTTTTATTGAATTAAATATAACAATTTAAAAATAAAACTTTACCTTTAAAATATATTAAAAGCATATTCTATTGACTTAAATATAACAATTTAAAAAATAAAAGATTACATTTCAAATAAAAACCCTATTTTATTGTTTAAACTTTATTCAATTAAATATAACAATTAAAAATAAAATATTACCTTTAAAATAAATAAAAACATATTTTATTGAATTAAATATAATAACATTACATTTCAAATAGAAAACCTATTTTATTGTTTAAACTTTATTAAATTAAATTTAACAATTTAAAAATAAAACGTTACCTTTAAAATAAAAGAATCTATTTTATTGAATCAATAAAAAAAATTAAACAATACATTTCAAACTGTATTTTATTGAATTAATAAAAAAAAAAAAAACAAGGGTCCTTGTTATAATGAAAATTAAATTTAATATTCAAATTTAATACATATTTTAAAATATATCCCTCAATTAAAAAATCTAAATGATTATATTAATTAAATGTGTGTTTATTTTGTATATATTTTTATCTTGATTTATTTTTATCAAATATATTTAAAATAACACATGAACTACTTACTTTAGAAATCATAGTAAATAAATAAAAGATATATTATTATTTGATTAATTTAACAATAATTAATTTATGTATTTTTAAAAATAATAATCAAGATTTTTTATTTCAATTGTTTACCAACCAAGCCATCTGGATGACCTTGCATGTGTGGGTTTTTGTGTCGACGTAATCTGGCCGAATGGGATTCGGCTGGAACTATCTAGGTGTCATCTAGTGTGGCCCTTTCTTTCATGGTTTTTGCAATTTTGAAGAATTTAACACTTCAGAGGCTAATTTCATCATCAGAATTAATGTTTCAAAAATAATATAAAATACCACTGGATAGAGCTTGTTGCCAAAATTATGCCAATATAATTTTTCTTTTAATAGGTGACCCAATATTGATTAAAATAATTGCAACATAATGCAAGTAGGTATTTCAACATTGAAGATGATGCACATTCAAAAAATAATAAAAATTAGTAGACAATAACAATTTTTTTAAAAAGTGATTAATTGTTCTAAAGGAGAGAGTCCTCTTCGATAATATATAACATTTGTAATTGTTGAGATAGATTTACTAGGGAAAAGATGGTGGGAACGAAAAATCATTAAATTATGAAAAGTTCAACTTTAAATAGCTATAAACAGACAAAATATACAATATTTTTGAAAATTTCTTTTTGATAGTTCTAGGTATACATGTCATCAACAACATAGTTCAAATTTAGGTGAAAATACATTTATTTGTTGTTATTTATGTGGTGGGAACTATAACCCCTAATTTGCTCAATTTTTAACACTGTCAAAAAAGGTTATTGAAAATTATAAAAACATACTTCTTTTTTTTTTTTTAAATTTTAAGAAAAATTACATAAACTTTATTCTTTTATACACATTTCATCAGTTTACACTGACTTAAAATTCAAAACAGAAATATGACTTTTACATTGTTGAAGTTTAACACATTTTTTGATGTTAGCATTTTCCTTTGTAAAAGGGTGAAACATGTTTTTACTTTTACCCAAAGAATTACCATTTATTTAGGATATATCATTCATTTAATCTATTAGTATGTCTCATATTTGAATAAATAGCCATGTTCTCTTTCAAAGGAACAAAGGCTAATAGTTTATTGTTATACTAGTTGTAGTTGCAAGTTACTAGTTTGAATAATGTACTTTATATTCAGTTAAATACAAGTATATTTGAAGCTTTAAATTTAATTTGTTGTGTTCTTAAGAACTATATCTATTTATCTTTTCATTTTTTCAAGTTAGGGTCACTATAAATTATTTTCGCAAAACTCAAGTGTGGTTGTTGCTACATTTGATATAATCATAGAGTTGTCAATTGTTTGTGTAGCCACTACGGATAGAGTAGTTCTTGTCCTTCAAGATGTGGATAGTTTTCATTTTGTGGAATAAATGTTAGTAGAATTTTTTTTTTAACATTTTTAATTAAAAATCATATTAATTTTAAGGTAGAACTTATGTTTAAAATATATTGTTAGTGCTTATACCGGGCATATCCATTTCATGTTTAATGTCCCTGGGTTGACAATTAAATGATGTCCTTGAGTAGATTATAGATTCCAATCATGATGTCCAATCATTGTGTAGAAGAATATATATTCCTAGTTATCATCCTAATTAAGGACACTACATTAGAAATGATCACTACCTCTATTTCCTGTCAATGTCTCTTTTATCTCACATTCTTGTCTACAACTAGCATGTTAGATGTGATCCCTTGGCATTTGAGGCATTTCTGCTTTAGGAAAATCTCATGTAGACAAAAGACCCACAAGAAAGTTTTCATTAATTTAGCTAACATCTTTCACTACAATATACTTATTAAAGGAATGTAAAATCATAGGTTTTAGAAAATTGCACCTTGTGTAATTCACCACTATCCAATATTCCTACCTTAAGCCAAAATAAATTAAAAATTGTATAAGCCTCTACATCATTTCATCCATTTTGTCCTTTGTACAAATTCTTGACCATTTGGCTTTATCATCTCAAGATGTGTGCTAGCCATAGAGATTTCCATATGGTATGAACTTGTGCAATGAATCTACAATTGTGCAATGAATCATTGATATGTTACAAGTGCTATGCCTAAAGTGTAATTACTCCTACCACTTTCCATTGACATTGGCAATCACTTGGATAACATAATACTTCACTTTGGACTCTCATTTGTTCCATCTTATTACAATTCAAAATTCTACTACATGAAATCAAGCTTTTTACTAATTTCTACGGCTCTTGTGCAACTTCTTCAAATTTACTTGCACTTATTCCTATACTTTAGACAACTTGTCCAAATGATATCTTTCTTTGTACTGTCACAGTTCTATCACCTTCATCACTTTGCATTCTTTGGATTGAGCAACATCTTTATGGCCCAAGGGAAGTTTCTCACTTTATTCCATATACTTTTGTCAAGTATATAATATTGTTTTAATCACAATTTTAGCATCTTGTATATTGCTTTAAACTTTTATCTTTCAGTTTTCTAACATAATTTTTTTTTGGTTCTTTTTGGACAATTTGTGGAGGTCGAAACATCAAAACAAGGACTTGATAAAGGCGAGTCTCCAAAAAATCCCAATAGTTTTCTATTCCTTCTGTGTGAGCAATTTTGAAGGAGAGGGAGTGAAAGTTCTTTGGATTCTTCTACCTCATTCATTATAAGTTCTCTATATTCTTTTTTTATCCTTATTTTTCTCATTCTTATATTATAACTATCCTTTTCAATTCTTTCTAATAGCGTAGTTTTATTCTCTACTTTGTTAAATTAGAGTCTTGGTTCTTTATTGTACGATTTCCATTTTTTCCACATAAGACATACATACAGTATGTTATCATCTTATACCTATGTTTTAGTCTTAAATTCACATTCATGTCTAGGATAGTGACCTCATAGAGTCAATCTTGATAGTCGACTCTTTCGTTTCCTATAATTAGAATATGTTTTGTCTATTAGCATTGCTTATTTAATTCAATTTCTTCACCACACATTTCACTTCATGCAAGTCTAATTTTAAAAAAATAAATAAAAAGTATTTTTGTTAACATTTGTAATGTGGAACATTTACACTCACTGAACCTTAGGTAGAAATGTTATCTATTTATTTTTGTGAGATAAAATAAACCATCTTCATGAGAGAAAAATTCCTATGAACAATTATTCATGAAATATAAGTTAATAAATTTCACTAAAAAAATATAATTAAATTTTGATTATAATATTTAAAACATAATAATGACAAAGAACTATAAATTTCATATACCTATTTAACAAGTTAATCACGGTTAAATAACGCCATTCTCTATTAATTACAGGTCTTGAATTAGAAACTGCTTAGACCTCGTACCTCGTAATCTTGAATTTTCCATTCGGCAGCAAAGCACCGAACAATGTGGTTAGAATTTGGAATCAATTTACTGTTTACTTATTTTCGTTGGAAGCTTGGCTCTATTATTTATCGGCTCTAATCGCTCTTACAAGAATACAAAGACAGAGAATAGGTCTTTTTAGACCTCCGTTATCCATTGGTGGCCATAATTAGTGCTGAAGAAAGCGTTGGGCATTATAATTCTTCCTTCTGATTTCTGAGAATGCAATTTTTTGATATAATATTCGAATTTCATGTTTATGATATAGACTGTGAAGAAGTCAAGGCACTCGTAGTGTGAAAAAATTGCTATGCCCCTTCTTCGGCATTGGTAGCAGATGGCAACTTCATTGGCTCCAAAACGCCTTTCAGTTTCAAGTGAAGGTGAAGAATTAATTGTTTAATAAGTTTATTACTTTTAACATTTGCTTTACCATATAATCAAAACCTTCAATTCAGCATTGCAGACTTCTACTGCTGTATAGCCTCCTGCAAGAGTTTTGAAGGGATAAACAAAACATTTTTTCACAATCTGTTGACTTCGTAATAATTTTGGAAAGAAGAAAATTTTACCTTTTCTCCAGTTTCATCATTGAGTAGCAGAGTGCCTGCCCTCTGAGCTTCAGTCTTTTGAGCAACAATATTCACTATCCTCCCAAGTTGAGAAAATGAGGATTTTTTTTGGTTTCTGTTCAAAGAAAAAGTTATATAGACCAAAATTACATACGAGGAGGAATTGGAATAATAGTGAATAATCATGTTAAATTCTAATAAAAAAATACACGAGTGAATAGTATAACAAGCGTTCACCACATCCATACAGACAACATTTTCAACAAGTTACAATATTTGAAAGATAAAGGCAAAAATAAACCGTATGTTCACAGTAGTTTTTTAAGCATCAGACGACAGATCTATAAAGTTTTACATTTAGAAATCTGAAACGTACATGCACCATGACTTTGAAACAGCCAACTGGGTAAATAAAAAGCAGATTAACAATTTCACAGCACTATCAAAAAGAAATAGACTATGTGCAAAACGACGACTGTCCATTGTACGCACAAATAAGAAGAGAGAAGATAATAAATCTATTAGACAAAGTTTTAAAAAATTAAACCAAGAATCTACAGCTCTGATAGGTGCATCCCAAAAAAACAAATAGACATATAGTGGATGCTATAGATGCTATAGTTTCTTTTTCCTGCCACCAGCGGGAACTAAAAAGCATTGAGAGAAACAGTGGGAAACCTTCCGTAAAATGCAAACTTCAAGAAAAGAAGAGGAGGAATAACCTTAATATCCTGCTTAGCTACACATGGTTTAAGAAAGAAAAAGTGAATCACTCCTCGAGTCGCCTCTCAAGTGGTTATTAATCATATATGATTATATGTTAGCTATTGTACAATTATTTTTAAAACTATATAATATTATTATTATTCATATTTGGAATCAAACTTCATAATATTATTATTATTCATATTTGGAATCAAACTTCATAATTGATGGTCAAACTAAGATATTAAAAAGTTAAAAAGATAATATTAGAAAAATGAAAGGAATGGAGACAAGAAAATACGATGATACAAGAATCTAAAAAGTAGATGAGGAATGATAAAAGGAGAAAAAATATTAAGATGGAGGTAAAAAATTAAGTTCATCATAATTAATCTAAAAATAGAAATTATGACATAAAAATCATAAGAAATTAATTAGAAAATCAACAATAGAACACAATATATGAGAAGTATAAAAATATGTAAAAATTAATATATAGTAAAAAAAATAAGTTATGAAATAATAAAATTAATAAAAAAAATTATAGGAAACACTATTATCTCATATAAAATAAATTATTTTTTTGACATAATGCTGTTTTAAACAAATTCTATTCTAGAATATTGAAAATATTTAAATTTCTTTTATAAATTATAATTGTAAAATGTTGTATAATACTAAACAAGGTAAAACATTTAATCAAAAACAAAAACACAAAATCATCTAAATAAAAAGAAAAGTAAAAAATGTTAAAAAGATTTTTTTTAGTACGAGTTAATCATATATAAAAGAGGCATATGAATCACTCCTCCAAAAGATCAATTTTTTTATTAATAGCAAAAACGATTTTGAGGGGACTCAAATTTTATTACACAAAGTTACATAAATATTGCAAATGGAAACCCAAAATAAATCTATGTTGTAGCCAACAAAGCCTACAAAGCCAAAACCCAACATAAATAGATAGCCAAAAACCAACACCTATACCTAAGAGCCAACAACCATAATCCCATAATCCCTAACACAACTTCATCTCTCCCCTCTATCTCTCTGTAACTTCTAAACCCCATCACTCTAAACCCTAAACTTCTCTCTAAATCCTAAACTCCATCACTATAAACCCTAAACCACTCTCTAAACTCTACACCACTCACTAACTCCTAAACCTCATCTTTGTAAACTCAAACTTCATATCTCACTCTCTCACTCTCTCATAACCTCATCTATACCAACCCTAACCCACAATCCCAAACATAACTTCATCTCTCCCCTCTATCTCTCTCTAACTTCTAAACCTCATCTCTCTAACTCATAAGCTCCAGTGCTCTAAACCCTAAACCACTCACTAAATCCTAAACCCCATCTTTGTAAACCCTAACTTCATATCTCATTCTCTCACTTTCTCATAACCTCATCTATCCCAACCCTAACCCATAATCCCTAACATAACTTCATCTCTCCCCTCTATCTCTCTCCAACTCATAAACCCCATTGCTCTAAACCCTAAACCACTCTCTAACTCTTAAACTCCATCGCTCTAAACCTTAAACCACTCACTAACTCCTAAACCCCATCTTTATAAACCCTAACATCATATCCCACTCTCTCACTCTCTCATAACCTCATCTATCCCAACCCTAACCCATAATCCCTAACCTAACTTCATCTCTCCCATCTATCTCTCTCTAACTCCTAAACTCCATTGCTCCAAACCCTAAATTTCTCTCTACATTGTAAACTAATCACTAAATCCTAAATCCCATCTTTGTAAACCCTAACTTGATATCTCACTCTCTCATAACTTCATCTCTCCCACTCCTAAACCCATAATCCCTAACACAACTTCATTTCTCCCCTCTATCTCTCTCTAACTCCTAAACCCCATTACTCTAAACCCTAAAATACTCTCTCACTCCTAAACTCCATCACTCTAAACGCTAAACTGCTCTCTAAACCCTAAACCCCATCTTTATAAACCCTAGCTTCATATCTCACTCTCTCTTTCTCTCATGACCTCATCTATCCCAATCCTAACCCTTAATCGCTAACATAACTTCATCTCTCCCCTCTGTCTCTCTCTAACTCCTAAACCCCATCACTTTAAATCCTAAACCACTCTCTAACTCCTAAACTCCATCATTGTAAACCCTAAACCACTCACCAATAGCTAAACCCCATCTTTGTAAACCCTAACTTCATATATATATATATATATATATATATCATAACCTCATCTATCCCAACCCTAAATTGCTCTCTAACTCCTGAAAAAAATGTAATGTAGTTAACATTTCTTTATATGTTGTACAATAGGTTTTTTTAGAAAGATTCATTTAGTGTGTTTTAATTCAATTAGTTTATATAATAATATGTGTATATATGAATATGTATGCATGTGCAAATCTATATTATTATCTATCTAGTTTTGTTTATTTATTTCCTTCATGATTATGGCATCAAGGGGTACTGATTCATGAGAGGCCAGTGTACGTGGTTGTCCTCATAGTGGTTCATCCCGTAGATCAACTACTAGTACCTTGGATAGGTATCACTAAAGTGCACTTGATACAATTGATCAAATTCTACAAGCTTCACCTACCCTACAACATAGGGATAAGGTGATTGCAATTAGAGATGAGCTTATTAGCATGATGCACACTATTGAGGGCTTTAACCCTTATGATGGTGTTAGTTTTGACACTTTTAATAGTGCACTATCATGTTCTATTGGTGGTGGCTTACGATGGAGGGAGATAGATGAGATGGTCTCAATGGAGAGTGTCAAGAACATGTTCCCACATTATCGACCTTTGAAAAAGGTCAGAGGGTACCATGCTATGAGGTGTACTGATCCATTGGTGGCACCTTTCCTTATTGGTTGGATGCACATCACATGTGGCCCCAAAAGGATGAGTTCGCTTTATATTTTTGCAAACAATTGTTTGTAGAACTTTATCTTCACCAAGAGGTTGATTACATTGATATCCCTAAGCATCCTGGGTAGGGTCAAGGTAGGTTCTCAGATAAATTCAGACACCCTAATGCTCATGTGCCCATTAATAAATGGGCATTGATTGGTCCAAACATTTTGGTGATGCCAAAATGTTTGGAGTTAGATGCAGTTGGAGATAGAGTGGTAGATGATATGCATAGAGATGTGTATGAGAGTATTGCCACTATTGCTACCTGGGTGCATGAGATGTCTTTTGACGGAGTGCACAGATACATGACACGATCACGATCCGCTTCTACAAGTGGTCACAATGTTGTATCATCTTTAGGTGATGATATGTATCATGAGGTTGACATGCCATCTCTAGTAGATGTCTCAATGGAGTCTTCAGTGGACCACTTGAGGGCTATGGGTACATGTTTGTCTAGTGATCTTCTTTCCGCCTATCAAGCTATATAGTTGTTGACTAGACAACCACTTATTGTGGTGCCATCATATGTGGTTGGTATCATCAGAGCTACCTCCAAAGCATGGGGTGGCTAGGGGTAGAAGGACATATATGTTGTAGCTACAACTCTACCATAGACCACAACTTAGGAGGATGCAGCCCCCCTACCGAGGTAGGGTTTCACCCACCATGACATTCATTGTTCATAGATATGCTCATGGATCCTACATTTGGCATCTAAGATGTGACCTTTAGTGATACAAACATGAGTGAGATAGGTAGGCATATATTTCTAACAACAATGGCAATGGGGACTTGTAGACACCTACACATCCTATGTAGTAGGAGACATAGGTAAAACCTTACAAACATGTCTATTTAATTGGACCTACAGATCTATCATTTAAAACTTTAATAAAGTATAACTTTTGACATATTTGTTTCTTCTATTAAATACAAACTACATTTGTAGCTTGTGAGGGTCGAAATGGATAGATAGTTGTCAAACCTAGTCATCTTGAGTCATAAGTAAATTTAATTGTACTTATGTTATTATTTAAATTGAATTTGTACACATGCTCAGGATACATTTGTTCTTATATTGGACACAGGGTTCGTGATCTTGTCTCAGTTGATCACATCAGGGAGTGTGACATGATCATGTTTGATATTTATACATGATGTTTCATATTGATTTACAATTATATCATTTATAGATTTATAGCTATGGGACATATTACATTTATAATATGCATATTTGATAGTTGACTATTTACATTTATAGCGCACATATTTGATAGTTGACTATTTTACATTTACAACTATGTGACCATTTACATTTATAGTTGACATATTTTATATTTTCATGAGTTATGTGAACGTTTACATTTATAGTTGATATATATAATTTTTTCATGAGTTATGTGACCATGTTTATTTTAAGAAATGTTAACTTTATATCATCATAAGAAAATATTTAAGCTAGTTCTATATTAGTTCAATAACTTATGGTCCATTAATTAGATATTAGAACTAGATCACCTATTATTTTAATAATTTTAAACCTGCGTGTATGATTTCAAATAGATATATGTGACTAGTTATATTAATTAGTTTTCAATTACATGTTTGAAAAATATACATGTATAGAATTAGTTACTTTATTTGATCTTTTACATTACATGTATAAAAATTCAAATCATATAATTAGATTTTTTAATCAAGTCATAACCATCTATTAGGAAATCAAAATCATATAATTCCATCCTATGTATAATAATCAAATCAAATCATAAAAATATCTATAATGATCTTAAATCAAATCATAACCATCTATTAGGACATACAAATTATATAAATTCATCTTGATAAATAATCATTAGACCAAATCATATAACCATTTATCTGCATGTCAAACGTAAAAGCATAAACAATCTAGATATCAAACATAAACACATACATCAAGGATATGTTGGAAAATACATAAATCTATGTCAAATCATAAGCATCATGCATAAATAATCTCTAGATACCAATCATAAATCTTAGATATAATATGAAATCATAAATTTAACACATAAGTCATCAACATGTTAACCATAAACACATCAATAATCTATGCATAGGTCTTTAAACATGTATAAGTATTGAAAAATAATTATTGTACATGTACATTTAGAAATAAATACATTATTTTTTAGGTAATTGTTAATGTGTAATAAATTTATGTGTTGTATAAATTAATGAAAATATGTGTTGCATAATTATCGTGCTATGAGGTGTAAAAGTGTACATAGAAAATATACATGTAAATTTAGAAATAAATACATTATTTTTTAGATATTGTTAATGTGTAATAAATTTACATTTCTATAAATTAATGAAAATACATCTTACATCATTTTCTAGGTGTTTAATAAAAGTGTATAAATATACATAAAAGAAAAACATGTATAAGTATTGAAAAACAATTAATGTATATATAAATTTGAAATATATTTATGAATAATTAAACCTATCTAGCTCATTCAGGAAGTTGCTGATACATATGGTCAAGATCCTCTCTATCTTTAATAATCTCCAACAACTTTTCATGGTCCTTGATAACTAACCTCCACTTTGGTTTGCTACATCCTTTTTTTGGCATAGTGTCCAACCGAATCTTTATGGTTGTAATGAAAAACCTTTTTCCCAAGCATGTATTCAATAAATTGAAAACCATTGTGGTCCATTTTTGTTTGCTCATAATAGATGCCTACAAAATAAGATTTATACAAGTCATTTAGTACTCTTAATAATATAAAAAAGAAATAATTATTTACAATTAATCTATCACTCTCTAATTAGTTATATACATCTCATAAGAGGATAATCTATACCTTCTCTAACAACCAAACTTGTTGGATAAGACTAGTTATCATCATCTGTATATGGTTCAGTCAACTTGATTTTCACTTTTGTGCATATAAGTAAATAATAATCCACACCTTCCACATTTTCAAGATCCGCATTGATAGCAAAGATGTCACCTACAAATGTAGAAAAATAATGGAAACTATAAATAAATATATATGAAGACAAATTAACATTAAAATGAAACATGTTTGTAGAAACTCACCTAGAACAACTAAATCAGAAACACATTCATAATCAGTTGAGTACATGGGATTATGAATGTCTATGTTATTCTCATCTTCTTCATAAGGGGTACTTCTAATTATGTTTGTCCATGTCCATTTAGAGACAACCACTCACAATATTCTCGCATTGACCCATTGCATTGTTTTGAATGCGGATATCACAAACACATTATTTTTCTCTTACTTGAATTAATGGAGATTTGTGTTGTCTGATAGTCATCAATTGATGCAATATTCTAATTCCAACAATGGGTTGACAATTGTAAGGATTTGATTGATCAATATCGGTAACACATTAAATTGGCAAGTATCTATGTCAATAATCAAAATATTAAAGTAATCTGGACAAAGAAAAATAGAAATCTTACCTTTCACTTCCCAAAAAAATGTTTATTATATGTTGTATCACAAGGAGAAAAATGAGATTTGCACCATTCAACAACTTGATTTTCTTTTTCTATCTTTGCACCTATATAGGAAAGAAAATTGTAGATTAATTTTAACAAAATATAAAAGAATTATCTAGCAAATGGTCATATATGTCTAATTTGATTAGTATATAACAATAAATTATACATGAAAGTTCGTCTTGGCAAAGTGCATGCTTTAAATAGGCTCCTACTCCATCATGCTCTCCTTTTCCATGACCATTTGCAAAAATGTTCCAAAGAAACTTAACATTTTGTCTCACATATTGTGTTGCAAGCCAATTGAATGCTTTTGTAGACTTAAATTGCCCTAGGAAAAAAATTAAAATATATTTATAATTAATCAAATCTATATATAAGTAATTGTTCTGTTAATTAAATACGTGCATGAAATTTTAAAGTTTAACTTTCAAATACACTTACCAGTACAACCATCAGACCAAATCCAATGTTTTAAAGCATTTATCCCATGATTTGCAAGATCATAAAATAACATTCCAAAATGATGAGCTACATAGCTCCTATAATGAACCCTATCATCACTAAGATAAAAATGGAACTCCTTGATGATAATGTGTTCATCTGGCTCGATACTTTCTACTCCATCCACCTCAAATTGTGCATGTCTATAAGAAAATTGTACAAAAAATGCAATTTGATCTAAGTGATAGAATTTAGCTTGAATTTCAAATTGAGGGGAAAAAGTATAGTTTTCAGAGAAGTCTACAATTGATAGAATACATTCTTGTGGAAAACAATTTTTTAAATCTGAAAACTTTTTGGCTTGCCATCTTGCACCATGACAATGTTGGATGTGTGGATAAATCATAGTTCTGAATTTATCCATAAACTCACCACATGACAAAGACTTGACAAATTGTGTTGTGCTTCTAGGAATTATCACATCTGGCTTAAGTGTTGCGATAAATTTTCAAAATGATTGGAAATAAAGATGAAACTCAACATGATTTTGACAACAACATGTTTCACATACCTTATTTATGTGTACAAAACATGGGCACAACCTCTCAATCATTCTTTCAAAAATTTTCACATTTGAAAATTCCTTTTTGAAAGCTTCAAATAATTCTCTTTGTGTTGTGTCTCTAAAGTGTTTTAGATGTGCTATTTTCATACCTATCTCTTCATCATTGATCTGTATGGTGTCTCTTCTATTGGAAGAAACATGTGATTGGCTGGTCCAATATTCAACAACTTGTCTTCTAACATCTTTAGAAATTCTATCATTTCAAGGAAGTTGGCAAATATTAACCCAATTGTTTTCAATGTTCTCATCAAGAAAATTTCTCCTTTTTAGCTTTGAATAGTTCTTCTAGATAGATTGAGCATTGTAGAAATTGCTCAAACTTGGTTTTTTTGTGTCAAGTCCTTTTTCATAATTTTTGTCATCAATGCTCTCCATGCAACACTTAAATCGGCTACTCAAATTCTGTTATGAACAACATTTAATGCATCTCTCAAATTTTGAACTATTGCTTCCTTCACATTATCTCCAAAGCTTTTCTTATCATTCACACCTAACAACTCTAGGATAGGACTCATTTCTCTTTTCCTAAAGAATCTGCCAAATAATTGTGCTTTATCAATCAAAGATTTATTTTCAAAAAATTCCTACCACATATTTTTTAGATGTAGCTTAATTTTACTTTTAGGCATCATGTATTTAGATGATTCAATTTCTCTTAAAAGAGAGTCTTCACCCATCTCCATCAATTTTTTCAACCCTAAACCATATTTTGCAAATGTCCTACTACTTCCTGGAACTTCAACAAGATCTTCTTCAACTTCAATCAAAGGATCTTCAATTTTTGGCTCTATATTACCTTTTTTCCATCCTTTCTTTTGGTCATCTCTAACTTGGTCATATTGTTTTTCTCTTTTCACTTTATTCCCCATTGCACAAAAACCTGAATAGAGAGATTGATATCACCTGCATACAAAAGACTTCAAAATTCAATTACATAAATACTGGTAGATCATAGACAATTTAGAAAATACTGCCAACATTAGAAGAATATTATATTTGACTGTATGTAACACTACAAAATCTTAAGGCAAGTAGTTGCATTAAAGCATGATGCTAAATTTAGATTAAACAATTTATTAAATATATTAAAAAAATTAACTATTTAATAAATTTAATATAGTTTTCATAATATTTTAAATCACCTAAATTCATTCTAATAATTTATTTATATCAAATTAACTAATAAATTTTAAATAAATAATAAATTTAATTAATCAATTTCAACACAGAAATAACTTAAAAAATATAATTTCTAAATATTTCTTCAATAAAGTTTCATTTAAAACTTTACTTTTTTACTATGACAAATGCAATTATGAATTAAACATAATAATTTTAAAATAAAACTTTACCTTTCAAATTAAAAAACCTATTTTATTGAATTAAATATAACAATTTAAAAATAAAACTTTACCTTTTAAACAAAAAAACATATTTTAAGATCTGCCCTATTTTTGAACAATCTGAAGGAAATTTTAAGATCCTTCAAGGAAAGCTTGAATTATAATACTCTATTTCTGGTGCTTGCATCTCCCAATCTAAATCTATCTATTTGGGCTAGCATGACCAACCTCCTGACTGGTTTTCTCATTATAGCTTCCAATGGGGTGGTCCCAATAAGATTGTTAAGTACCTAGGCATCCCTTTTTCTATTGAACCTGCTTTGAAGGACATATGGTCTTGGATTAAGGATAAAATATACAAGAAGCTTTAAAAAATGACATAATAGAGCCCTCTCTCTAGCTGGTAGAATTCAGGTTTGTCAAAAGATTCTGTCTTCATATAGTATATATTACTCTTCTACTTGGTTATTCAATGACTATTAGATTTTGGAAATTCAAAAGGCTATCAGATAATTTCATTGGTTTTATGGTAAAGGTAACAATAAGTTGCATTCTTTTAAATGGGAATGGTGCCATACTAACAAGATCCTTGTGGGGTTGGGGCTTAAGGACCTCAAAATCCAAAGCATTGCTCTTTCCATTAAATGGATCTTTCACTCCTTGGAGGGTAACAGTCCTTGGAAGGTTCTTATTAGACATAACGTTAAAAGAAGTTGTCCTAAGAAAGCTATATCTTGGAAGAACCTCCCTTTTTGTGATCTCCTTATTGGATGCTTCCCTATCATCATCCAAGGCTTTGTGGTGTTCAAATCTATTTGGAAGGCTTAGGACCATGTTAGGGAATTTATCACTAACAAGGATTGTAACAGTAAAAATCTATTCCATGGTGAAAGATCCATTTTGTGGAATCTCCACCTTAATTGCAAATCCTTAGCACTATCCCAAGGATGCTCTAACAGGTCTTGAGCCAAGAAAGGCTTAAATAAATTTGTTGTTCTCTTTGAGCAAGATTGCCTCACTCTATCGAATGAGCTCAAAAGGAAGTATGACATCCCTAATTCACAAAAGAAGACTTACAATATGATTATTCAAGCCTCTAAGGGTCTACCCAATGTTTGTTTTTGTTGATTCTCATAAGCATCTTAAATGTAAATGGTTGGATGGAGTTGTCATGGCTAATCTTAAAGCTAAGAATATTTACAGAATTATTGATTAGAATAAAGATATCATTATGCATGTTAATAATGTTTGGTACTCTTCTTTTCAAGCTAATGTTTGGAAAAAATATTTTGATTACATATGGAAATCTCCTGTTGAACCAAAAATTAGATGTTTTAAATGGCTTGTTATGATGGATGGGCTTCCTATTAAAAGAGTTCATGCTAATTCTGGTATATGTAGCCTATGTAGACTTCCTAACATTGGTAAACACATTTTATTTGACTATATTTTTGCTAAAGAGATTCGAAAAATGTTTGGTATTATTTATCCTATTAATATTACTATTATTGAAATTGTTGCAGGTCATGTCTCTTGTCCTCACAAGGATTCAAATCTTTTTTGAAATATGTTGTCCTCTAACACCGTCTGGTAGATCTAGAAATGTAGGAATGAGGAGAGGTACCAAGGTAAGCCGAGGGTTCTTACTAAGTTTTTTTTTAGAAACTCACGCATTTTAAAATTTTCTTGTAGGTTCAGGCCACTATGTTGATTAAGAAAGACAAATTGAAGAGATTCCTTGAAGATGGTCATGTTACCTTCTTCTACTATGAGCTGAGACATGGATATCAATGGAGAAGAATGTTGGATGATCTGCATGCTTTTGACTAGGCATGTAAAATACTAAACAGGGAGATTAGGAAGAACATTAATGATAGAAAAGAAGATCTATTCATGTTAACTCAAATTCAAGAGCACAAAAACATTGTTTGGATGGAGGGTCTGCCTAGTTGGATTGCCTAGATGGATGTTCATTTTGATGCTATTGTATGTTTGATACTTTTTTGTCGAATGGAGGCTAGACCTCCTTGTTGATACTCTATAAACTCTCTAGTTCTATTTTTTATCATCTTATATTTAATAGAAAAAAACATATTTTATTGAATTAAATATAAATTAAAAAAAAAAAAAAATTACATTTCAAATAGAAAACGTATTTTATTGTTTAACTTTATTGAATTAAATATAAAAATTTAAAAATTAAATTTTACCTTTAAAATATGCAAAAAAACATATTTTATTAAATTAAATATAACAATTAAAAAAATTAAAACATTACATTTCAAATAGTAAGCCTATTTTATTGTTTAAATTTTATTCAATTAAATATAACAATTTAAAAATAAAACTTTACCTTTAAAATTAATAAAAAACATATTTTATTGAATTGAATATAACAATTAATAAAATAAAATATTATATTTCAAATAGAAAAGATATTTTATTGTTTAAACTTTACTAAATTAAATTTAACAATTTAAAAATGAAACTCTACCTTTAAAATAAACTAATCTATTTTATTGAATCAATGGAAAAAGAAAACAATACATTTGAAACCTATTTTATTGAATTAATAAAAATGAATACAAAATAATAGGCCTTGTTATAATAAAAATTAAATTAAATATTGAAAATTAATACATATTTTTTAAATATATCTCTTGATTAAAAAATATAAATGATTATATTAATTAAATGTATATTTATTTTGTATATGTTTATGAAATATATTTAAAATAACACATGAAATACTTACATTAGAAATCATAGTAAATAAATAAAACATATATTATTATTTGATTAATTTAATTGTAATTAATTTAGAGATTTTTTATAATAATAATCAAGATTTTTTATTTCAATTGTTTACCAACCAGGTCATATGGGTGACCTTGCCTATGTGGGTTTTTGTGCCAATGTAATCTAGTTGAATGACATTCCGCTGGATCTAGTATGGTTGAAACTGTCTAAGTGTCATCCTATGTGGCACCTTCTTTCATGGTTTTTGCAATTCTAAAAAACTTAACACTTCAGAGGCCAATTTCATCATCAAAATTAGGGTTTAAAAAAAAAAACCCCATTGGATAAATCTTGTAGTTAGAATTATGCCAATATAATTTTTTTTGTAGGTGATCCAATATCAATTACAATAATTGCAAAATAATGCAAGTAGGTATTTCAACATTAAAGATGATGCACATTCAGAAAAATATAAAAATTAGTAGATGATAATGATTTTTTTTTTTTAAATGGTTAATTGTTCTAGAGGAGAGAGTCCCCTTCAATAATGTATAACATTTGTAATTGTTAACATAGATTTACTAGGGAAAAGATGGTGGGAATGAAAAACCATCAAATTGTGAAAAGTTCAACTTTAAATAGGTATAATAGACAAACTATACAATATTTTTGAATATTTATTTTTTATAGTTCTAGGTACACATGTCATCAACAACATAGTTCAAATTTAGATGAAAATATATTTATTTGCAGTTATTTATATGGTGGGAACTATAACCCCTAATTTGCTCAATTTTTTAACATCATCAAAAAGGTCATTGAAAATGATAAAAACATACTATTATAATTTTTAAATTTTTTTTTTAAAATAATGTACATAAACTTTATCCTTTTATACAAATTTCATCAGTTTACACTTGTATGCACCCTAAAATGGTTGCCTAGACTATGGGCCACAATTATTCAATTTATCAAATTTCTTAAATCAATGGTTTGCAATATTTTATTAAATCAATTCAAATCAATTTCCTTGATCAAATTCAATTATTTATTTTTCTAAGGTTGATCATTTTATCTTAAGTCTTATTTAATTAAAAGAAAATTAAAATTTTTATTAAATAAAATAAGTCCCCATTTAATTAAAAGAAAACCTCTCTTTTAATTAAATTCATGCACATTTATTTAATTAAGAGGAAAACCCATCTTTTAATTTAATTAAATATTTCCTATTTAACTAAAAGAATTTGTTCCCTTTTAATTATATAAAATTCCCACTTAAATATCTCTTTGTAATGAAAAAGGAAATTAAATAAATAAAAAATAAACCCACTTGAAAAACAAAAAGAAAAAGAAAAATTAAATAAATCTTTTTTATTTTCTCTACACTTAAATGCGCATATCTCTAAGTGGGAGTCCTCTTTTCCCACTTTCCACTTTCTTTTCAAACACTCCTCTTTTATCATTGGTGGAATTTTGTCTCACATGGGTCAAACTCTATTATCCCATATTGGTTGTGAGAAGCCTCTCAACTCCATATTTTCCTTTATAAGGGAGAACCCTCTCCTCATTTTGATCATCTGCAATTCATCCACGATACATCTGCAATTCATCCACAATCATCCACAAATCATCCACAATTCATCCAAGTTTAGATATCCACAATACATCCACAATTATGCTATTGTTATGCTACAGGTTTGGAGAGCAATTTTTGAAAGAGTTTGAGCATCAAAGTTTTTTGTCCAGAACTTCTATCTTTTTGTCTTATTCTCTCTTGCATCCATGGCTTCTATCATGAGGTTTCATTCTTGCATTTGCATATTATTTTAGAGTCATATTTATTTTCATAGATTAGTATTGCATTGTTATTAGATTTCATTTCTTGCATTGTTTTGCATTGTCATCATATAGATTAGTTTTCATTTTCATTTGCATGTATATTTTTGGATCTTTGAATCTCTTGTTTCATGGTATACTTGCATGGGCACAAACTGGGTCAAGCTGAGGGCCTCCATTACAAACCCTTGCACTCTATGAATAGAGAGCTATGAGTCACCATTTGAGACCTCATTTTTGAGTAATCTTGGATATAATGACTCATAGAAGTGTGCTCAAATTTTAGGCATACATTTTTGGCACCCACCGTGAGGCCACCCACCTTTACTTGCTGGTTTTAGATTTTTTTGGAGTTAACTCCCTTGTGTAGATTTGTTTAGAGACAAAATTTTCTAAATCTAAAAGATTTAATCATATCTCTCAAATAGCTAAGTATTTTGATCTGAAATGTTTTTGGTAGGTGCGACATATTAGAAAAGCTTCAGTCCAATTTTTAGATTTTTTTGAGGTATTTTTTATTTTTAATATTGTTTATTTATTTTTAATGAAAAATCATTTTAAGGAGTAAATTAGTGAATTTTTTGAAAAAGTCTACATTTTTAGAAAGCTCTTTGAATTATAAATAGGTTTGGTTCTTTGTGTCTTTATTTTAGAGGTCATATTAGGGCTCAATAAATTAATTTTCAAAAACTGGTCTATTTTGACAAAACAGCTCCCTAGGGCACAAATAAAAATATATTTTCAAAATCGTAACATTTTTGGAAAGCTCTCTAGTTTTTTATAGGGGTCACTTTTCTGCATTTAGGATTTTGGATCTGAATTCATATCATATAGGTCTAATCTTTATGACTACGTCAAAAATTAATTTAAAAAAAAGGGCATTTAATGAATAACTTGCATTTAGCTTTTACAATGGATCAACACATGTCATGAGATTTCATTTGGGTTATTTTCTGATTATTATCATTATTAAAAATCAGATTTTTAGATCTAACCCTAGGTTTGCATAAGATGGATATATATTGCATATCTTGTGTTTGCTTGATTTGTTTGTTGCTTTGTTCATTGCGAGTGAGCGTTCAAGCGTAAATGAAAGGTGCAACAAAGAAAAGATGTGTTTCAAAGATTATCAGCTATTTTATCGATTCTCTATAAAATTTGGATTTGGAATTAAAATAAACATCGCATATGTTTGGCTTGAGTGCTTTTACATGCTTTCATAAATTCGCACTTCATTTGGTGCTCTAAAATTGGATCTAGATTTTCTTTCACGCATCTTTGTTTCACATAGTAATTAAGCTCTATGAACACTATTTAGGAGATCTTGAGAGACTGAGCTTCATTTGCTTGCTTTACATGCGAAGCTCCTCTTGAAGATGGATCCCCTTGTAGGTAGGGAAGGATATTTGTTATTATCTCACTATTCCACTTGAATTTGTCCTCAACATCCATTAGTGGATTCTCTCTTTTGAGATTGGTGGTGTTTGTTGTTGGATTTTCCAAATAGTTGGTGAGGTGATTTCAAATCAGCATATCAAAGAATCTTGTTTTCTATGTTTGGCTAAGGTGAAGAGGCTAGAGGAGTATGCTATGTTCCCTTTTGGGCACATTAGAAATTTGGAACCCTTGAATCCAAACCAAGTCTCCATGTGGTACAACTTTGTGAGCCTTCCTTGATTAGAAAGGGTTAAATCATAGTGGACATTCCCTTTATTGGGTCAACCACATGAAAACAGTACCTCAAGCGGTAATAGCCATTTTTGATGTGGTAGTAGCAACTACTATATAAATGTCCTTATGGAGGAAATTCTCATGGGTGTAGTCTTTTGTTGGGCTGTCAAATCTCTTCAGTATCTCTAATTGATTAAATTCTCAGAATATGTCAAAACTTTGGTGCATCGGGATTAGATTTCACCCACTCTAGATTGCAAAAGCTGTAGAGTTAAACATTACTAAGAACCATAGTGCTGCCAAATTTTCTTTTCTAGGACTATGTACGTGATTGGAAAATATATTGAGAACATACATAGTAGTGGTTCTAGGTATTAGATTGATACTACGACACTATTCTTGTTCATGTGCAAGGTTGTTTTGTCCCTTACTCATTGTTTGAAGACATTTTCTTGAAATCCTTGGTTGTTTTCTTGCGTGCTTGGTTCATGATTAAAAATCTATCGATACATCTACTTGGACATTTAAAATGAACAAAATTTGAATTTCTGAGTCAAGACTTTATGATCAAATTTCTTTGTTGTCCTATTATTTTCAATCTTCCTAGGTTGATCTAGTTTGAATTAGGCTACTTACCCTATTGTTAGAAGCCTACTTGCACGTTGGGTTATTGTGCTTTGACCTCTTGAATTATTAATCATTGATTTCACAAGAGACCTTGTTTGGAGTTGGTGAGTTAGAGATGATCCTTGTTGAGAAAGATATACCTTGAATTCTTTGATATTAGACATGGAGAGTCTTAGTAATCTCTTGTCCATCCACTTTCATCAAAATTAAATTTTAATTAATTAAAATTTGGGTAAATCATCCTCATGGTTCATATGTGCTAGAGTATTCACCCAAAGTTATGGGCACCTCTATGGTAGTGTTGATTCACACCTATTGCAATATTTTATCTTATCACATCTCTTTTGGACAAGTGAGTGTTTTTACTATCCTAGTTTGGTACCAATATTTTTTAGGATTATCTTACCAACTAGTACTTCTTTTTTTATGTTGGTTGCAAGTGCTATTACATGTTGCTCAACATTCAAATAAACTCAAATGATATTAAATTTCACAAAATGACTCTTGGTCTTCTTTCTTCTTCATCTTCCATGTCTTTCTAGTCTCACATTTCCATTCTTCCTCTTCTCCATGTCTTCTTGATTCTTTTCCTCCTATTATCTACCTTCTTCTATTCACCCTTTCTCTTCTTCCATACTTGATTCTTCTTCTTCTAGAACTATGGATCTTGAATATCTTTTTAGGGATCCTCATTTGAGCTTAGATGAAATCCACCTCCTTCTTGAAATTGAAAAGTGTTGTTGCTCCAATAATGATTAAAAAAATGGAAGAAATCAGATGTTCTTGCTCGAAACATACACAAGATCATATCACAATATCCTTCTTCCAAATATTCCTTATCTTCTAAGTGTTATCATGATTTTTCTAAATATCATTTAGATTCTTTATCTTCTAAGTCTTATGATGATTCTTCTAAATATCGTTCACCTTCTTCATCTTCTAAGTCTTACCATGATTCTTCTAAATATCATTTAGATTCTTCATCTTCTAAGTCTTATGATGATTCTTCTAAATATTATTCAAATTCTTCATATTCCAAGTCTTACCATGATTCTTCTAAATATCATTCCTATAGGTCTTCACCTATCTCTTCTTCACAATATCATTCTTCTTTTACTTCTACCAAGAGTCATATTCCTCTTATTGAGACATATGATAATGAACAACATGAAAAGTCTTGTGATATGCCTATCTATAATGACTATAGTGACAATGATTATGATGATGATGACTATTATCTTCCTACGCATCCTAAAAATCCTTCCAGCCATATGTTTATGCTTAAAGGGGATGAGTCACAGAAAGATACTGATGAGAATCCATATGACTCAAATTTTGAAAACAACATTGATAAATTTTGTGAACAATACCTAAATGATAAATCTGCATTTTTTGAGGAAGAGAAAGCATTGTTTTGCGCTTAAATAAAACATCAATGGCATAAGAATTCCTCCTCTAAGAACCCTTATGCTTAAAATAAATATTACACTCTTGAGAAAGACCATGTTAATGTTGAACCTTTGTCTTCTGATGCTACCCTTCCATCTTCTACTTCCTTCACTATCCATACATCCCCTAAAGAATTTGAGTCTCTCAAAACTTCTACAATCCTTCATCCAACAAAGATCCAAATTCTTTTCATGTGGTTTCCTATAGTTATCCTCAAAGGCTACCTCTTAAAGAAACTCAAGCTAACCTTCACTTGGTTGCAAATACTTTTGATAATGCTAAACCTAAAGAGCCTAAGCATTCTTGCACTATAATTCCTACTTCAGCTAGTCCTTCATCATCTATTCCAAAATCTTCCATACAATTACAACATGCTTCCTTCTCCTTAGGAGTGGTTTCATGTGAAGAGGACTGTAAAAATGATAAAGAAAAGAATATAAAGAAAGATCAAGATCAAGAACCCTCCATGTCATCCAATCCTTTTCATGATATCTCTGATACATTTCATGGTTTTTTTGATCCCTTACGCCCTTTCTCATTCATTTCACCATGCCTTAAGTCTTCTCCTAAGCAAGATCAAGATACTGCTTGCACCACTAAGCTTATTGACGATAAAAATGACCTTAGTACACTTGCTCCTTCCAAAGATGATACTTTCATTAAGGTTATTAAAAATGATGTTTTTACTTCCAATGTTGAGCCTATTGAAAATCAAAAGAACAATTCTATGCTTATGTTATCCAAAGATCCTTGTCAAGATCAAAGTCTTCCATCTTCTTGTTCTACCACTCCATGTTCCCTTCCACTTTCTACTCTTCCTAAGTCTTCTCAAGCTTCAGGTACTCCTATCAAAGAAGTTGCTCCTATTCAAGATGTTCATGATCCTATTGAAAATCCTAATGCTCACTCTAAAGATGTTGATGTCCTTGATTGTCATATAGATGTTGATGAACTTATTGATTATCCTTTTGCATCTTTCACATCCATCCTTGGACCTCCCCCACTGATACTAAATGCTTCACGTGTTCCTTCCATCTTAGGTCCTTATGTCCCTTCACTTTCCTCTCCCAACTCTCCTAATTCATTGTCTATCTTTGGTCCTTATGTCCCTCCCTCTCCTATCTTTCCTCAAGATCAACAAAGATGTATATCCTTAAATCCTTTTCATCCATCTACTTATCTAAACCCTTCATATCATCCTTCTTCTTTCACAAGTCCCAAGTCCTTTGGAAGTAACTTGAATGTTCAATAGAATAAAAAGAATCAATTCAAGAATTCATATAAAAAAGAAGATCACCATGTCTCCTCTAATTGACATGGGTGTATAAAGTCAAAAGATATATCTAAGAAAAAATTTGTAAGACAAGTATGGGTTTCAAAATCAATCATTGAATATATTTTCTCTAAATCATCAAAAAGAAATGAAATGAGGCCTACAACTATATGGATTCCAAAGTTTCTCTTGAGACATTCTAACGTTGAACAAAAATTGAAGTTGACATTCAAGCTTACAAAGAATTCCACTTCATCTTCTTCCAAAAGCATTCTTCCATTCCATGCACCTAAACTGCAACCTCTTCTATCCACTCACCGTGTTCCTTAACATATTCCTTCATTCACATTTTCTACATCCTCTCGCCACCCTTCAAGGTGTGTGTTGATGTTGATCTTGCTTTCATTTCCATCTTCCAATCTCCCTCGCTTTGTATAAAGCCATATCCTCCATTTTTGTCTTCCATCTTCCTTTCCCTATCAACATCTTTGAGCATATCATTTCAAATCCTTTGTATATCATGGTTTAAACTTTCAAGGAGCATTATCTACAAAGCTTGACTTCTTCTCAAAAAAAAAAAAAAAATTTTAAAAGAAATTTGAGAAAAAAAAAGAAAAAAGAAAAAAATGAAAAATTTGAAAATGTACCTTGGTGAAAACCTAGTAATCAGGCAGCTTGGTAGCAAAAGTGAAGAGAAATAAATTTTTCCTATGGTGAAAATCACTCCCTTGTGTTGCCTTGGATAAGTACCATGATGAAAACCTAACAATTAGGCATCATGCGTAGTTCTTCTATATCTTTCATCATTCTGTCTTCTCTCTTTGATCTTGACAATGTTGACCTATACAAAAACATATGGCTATCTTGTGAGCTATCTTATGATGATCTTGTTTTCATTCCTTTCATGTTTAGCCTTCATATCTATTTTTCTCCATTTATTCTAGTCTTTCTCTATCCTTTTCCCATTTACCCCTTTGGTCTTGATGTAATAAAAATAGTAAAATATGATGATATGAAGCCCCTTGATATGTGTACTCCTTTGGATTGCATCTTTCCCACTTTTACATTTTTCTTTCATGCATTATTTTATGTTGGCCTTTCATTTCTTGGCCAAATATGCTTTACATGACAAGTTTTCCCTAGCTTGGGTACTCTTGAGGAGTCAGTTCTTGAAGATCACTTTCACTTGCTTCATGCATTCCTTGCTTATCAATCACATCCACTAGCTTGTTGCTCCATCATGTCCTCTACCTTGCTAGACATTGGGACTCCGCGATGTGATCTTTCTTGAGAGTTTGGTCCTTGTTTCTATTTGGGGGCATTGTATATCTTTGTACATATTTATTGATCCTTAAAAAAATACAAAAAAATGATATTTTCCAAAAATTTAAAAAAATGATATACTATGGAAATTCTAAAAATTGGAAAATGTCCTGAGAAAATGATCATCTTAGTGAAAACCTAGCAATAGGCGCTTTCATATATCTCCAAAAAAATTATATATTCTAAAATACAAAAAAATCAAAAAATTCAAAAAAAATAGAAAAAGTGCCTTGGTGAAAACTTGGAAACAGGTACCTTGGTAGCAAAATATACAAAACAATTATAAAAAGTCTCAAAAAATAGAAAATAAAAAAATTCAAGTGGTGAAAACCTAGAAATAGGCGCTGCTTGAGGCCTTTGCACCCATGTTTCTTCACACGTGTCCTCGACACTTAGCCTTTCTCCATCATGCCTTATCCTTGTTGCCTTTGTTTGGAATTGGTCTTTGTCTAGGGGGCATAATTATGTTAGCTTTGGTCTTTTGGATGCATTAGTCTTTAGGACACTTCAGAAATAGTGTTTTTCAACACTTGTTGACATCGAGTGTTTTTCAACACTTATTGGTTTAGTCTTACCCAGTTTCATCATGTGATCTTCCTTGCTTGCAAGAATTTTCTCCTTATCCTCGAAACTTAGTATCAGTTAACACACTTAAATTTTTAAATTCAACACTCAATGCTTGACTTATATCATGATCTTTTCTTTGTGTGATGACTGTTATTGATTTTTGTTGAGTATCCTTGTTTGTAAGTCTCTCCGAGATGCATAGCTAGAGTACGTGGAGCATGGGGCATGTTTTTATTTGTTTTCTACTTGTGGGTGTGGTCTTGAAACTCTAGAATGTCTCTTGTTGTCCCCTTGAAACAGTTAGGAGATTTGAGGCATCAGCCTTGACTGTTTTTGCACAACCATTCTTCTGGTCATCTTGGCATCTATGCCTTGATGCGAGCATGGTTTTGCTACATTAAATTGGGTAAGTTAATGTTGAAGTCATCTTGACCTTTATGTCTTTGATTCTTATGTTAGAATCTTTCCACATTCCAATCTAATATAAATCACATTCATATCTTCATAGTTACATTTGTAACTAGTGATGATTGCGTGATTTTCTAATGTCTGTTAATAATGGCCCAATGATGAAAATAAGTTCTTTTACATTCTCTAATGAATGATGAACACAAAATCCTATGTTATAGTTGCTCTTGTGCAAGTCCACCATTGCATTTTCATGTAGCTTGCATTATTAGACTTTACGTTAGTTTGCATTTTTAGGCTACATTATGAGTTTGAGAGGGTTCTCTCTTCATCTTTCTTGTGGACTTTTAATCAACTATGGTCACATTTTGATCTTCATTTCCTTATCTTCTTTCATGATCTCAATCAAAATTTCTATCTTGAACAGTTGATTGATTTTGAAGCATTCTCTTTCTTATGGAACATTTTATAATCTTCTTTATGTTTCTTTCCATATCCTCCAAACTTCTATCATCCATTTAATTTTACCCCACTTCTTTTTTTCTAAATCACCTTTGGGGCATAATATTTCATGCTTGATGATCTACATTGGTTTTGTGATTCTTATATCTTTCATCTTACATAAAGAACTTTATCTTTTGTTCGATTTGATCAAATTTATCAATTTGTTGTTTCTCCTCTATCTCATTTTGATTTTGATCATGAGGGTGCAATACCAATCAACTTCAATCCTTGATTCAGTTTTATCAATTTTATCTTCGACTTTCTTTTAAGTTAAAATTTATTTGTATTCTTTGTCCTGATGTGTTCCCGAATCGACCATACATTTGGGTTGTTTTGTGATCCCAAATTGACCTCACACTTCAATTTTTTTCTTTGACTACATGTGTTCCCAAATCGATCACACATTAGTCAAAGAGGGGCAAATGTATGCACCCTAAAATGGTCACCTAGACTATGGGCCCCCATTATTCAATTTATCAAATTTTTTGAATCAATGGTTTGCAGTATTTTATTAAATCAATTCAAATCAATTTTCTTGATCAAATTCAATTATTTATTTTTCTAAGGTTGATCATTTTATCTTAAGTCTTATTTAATTAAAAGAAAATCAAAATTTTAATTAAATAAAATAAGTCCCCATTTAATTAAAAGAAAACCTCTCTTTTAATTAAATTCATCCACATTTAATTAATTAAGAGAAAAACCCCTCTTTTGATTTAATCAAATATTTCCTATTTAATTAAAAGAATTTGTTCCCTTTTAATTAAATAAAATTCCCACTTAAATATCTCTTTGTAATGAAAAAGGAAATTAAATAAATAAAAAATAAACCCACTTGAAAAAGAAAAAGAAAAATAAAAATTAAATAATTTTTTTTTTTCTCTACACTTAAATGCACATATCTCTAAGTGGGAGTCCTCTTTTTCTGCTTTCCACTTTCTTCTCAAACACTCCTCTTTTCTCATTGGTGGAATTTTGTCTCACATGGGTCAACCTCTATTATCCCATATTGGTTGTGAGAAGCCTCTCAACTCCATATTTTCCTTTATAAGGGAGAGCCCTCTCCTCATTTTGATCATCTGCAATTCATCCACGATATATCTGCAATTCATCCACAATCATCCACAATTCATCTAGGTTTAGACATCCACAATACATCCACAATTATGCTATTATTATGGTATAGGTTTGGAGAGCGATTTTTGAAGGAGTTTGAGCATCAAAGCTTTTTGTGTAGAACTTCTATCTTCTTGTCTTATTCTCTCTTGCATTTGCATATTATTTTAGAGTCATATTTATTTTCATAGATTAGTATTGCATTGTTATTAGATTTCCTTTCTTGCATTGTCATCATATAGATTAGTTTTCATTTTCATTTGCACGTATATTTTTGGATCCTTTAATCTCTTGTTTCATGGTGTACTTGCATGGACACAAACTAGGTCAAGCTAAGGGCCTCCATTACAAACCCTTGCACTCCATGAATGGAGAGCTATGAGTCACCATTTGAGACCTCATTTTTGAGTAATCTTGGATATAATGACTCATAGATGTGTGCTCACATTTTAGGCATACAACACCAACTTAAAATTCAAAACAGAAATATGACTTTTACATTGTTGAAGTTTAACACTTTTTTTGATCTTAGCCTTTTCCTTTGTAAAAGGGTGACACATGGTTGTACTTTTACCTAGGAATTTTTAACTAGTCTAAGGTTATGCAAAAAATCCATAGTTTCCATCACATGATTGGTCTGATTTCCAAGAGGATAGACCATAACCATGATACCATTTCCTCTATCATCATGAGTAATTCCACCATAGCCAAAAATCCATGGGTTTCCCCATGTAGCCCCATTAAAATTAATTATTTTAATCCATCTACGAGGAAAATCCATGCAAATAAAATCTTCTTGCTTCCCTTTACTTTTATAAACATCCAGCTTGGAATTACCATTACTTCTCCCAGCCTCAAAATTAAACACTAGACTGATATTAGTCAGGTATTTTTCTTTAGTACTTCTTAATTTTTTTTGGATAAAATTAGAGGAGACAAAGAAAAATCTCTAAAGATCCTATTATTTCTTTCTTTCCATATATTATAGGCGACATGAGGAGCAACCAGATTCCATAGGGTGTTTTCCACATGAACATTTGTCAACATCCACTCAACAAAATGATCTTGTATAGACCTAGTGAAAATCCAACACATCTTTCAACTTTGTAAAATTAGGGACCAAACCTCCCAAGCATAAGAAAAAGAATCCAGGAGATGGAAGATCATCTCCTCATCTTTCCTACATAAGTAAGTGTTATTACTCTAACTAAATAATATTAGAATTGAGATCTATAAGTTATTGGATTTATAAAATGTAAAAAATAATTATAAATTATAATACTAAAACAAAGGTAGGAGAGAAGCAATAGAAAAACTTTAAAAATATCAATTTATTTATTTAATAATAGTGCCAACAAATTAAAGGGGTTGAACCTTATAGATTGACAAATGAAACAAGCCAAACTAGTGTGCTAGAAAATACAAAAGAAGGGTACTAAGGACACTTGATAAACATAAAAATTAGAAGAGATGTAACTAGGAGTACACAAGGAAAAGAGAGTCCAAGTACAACAAAGAAAGCAAAGCACCCACTAACAATAATATTACAAGTGCCAACACTCTATGAGGCTCCCACACTATAGTAATAGGGAATATATTGGATATATTAGAAATAACTTTACCTTATTCTTAATTTGGACACCAAACTACCATTCTCTTTTGCACCTCAATAGAAAAAGCCCCTACCTTGATATCAACAACAAGGTAAGTGATCAATGCAACAAGGTACAACCACCATTTTTCACTATGTCCACAAAAGGGGGCCCAAAATTTATCCACCTTAATACAAGACTCAACCACCTCCAAATTCATGAAAGAAGTCCCTACCTCAAAGGAGATTGGTCCCCCTCCAAACCATGAAAGAAGAAGCTAACAAAATTTACCAAGCTTTCCATGTGAATAAAACCACAATGTACATAAAAAAAAAAGGGCTAAGGAGAATCCCTCAAACTAGTTCCAATATTCAACCACAAACAAATACACAAAGAAAGCCCTTGAAAAATATTAGCATTGACCTAGAAATAAGAGAAAAATAAACTACTTCAACCAAGATGAACAAAATAAATAATCCTACAAAATGCAGAAAAATCATAAATAAAAAGTTCCACCCATTACAAAATAGATAACACCTCAGGCTGAAATGAGTCCATTAGTCAATTAAAACTCCATGGTGAAGAGCCAAAATCATTCTCCAAAACTTTGGAGAGCCAACCCTAAAAAATAATTCACCTTAGAGTAATAGCATTGAGTCCAAGTAGGGTACATGAAAACAAGCTACCCCGCTAACTCTCCATAAATACAGAGTATCTACAAATTATTCAATGGCATCCTATATATGCCAAAGAATCCAAAATATAATTTGCAAGGACAACCATATGCAATGTAATATTGCCACTTAAGCCAATAGTATAGACTCTAAAATTCTCTAAATACATGGAGGTTCATCAACTCTATGTTCCTAAACCATTGTAGTATAAGATTAAAGAGCTCAATCTTGGGGTTAATCCTCAACAAAAAGTCTTTTTTCCTAAAGACACCATCTTCTTATGAGCCCAACCTATCACACACCCAAAAAGAGTATGCAACCAAGAAGACAATAGCACTAGGAGACTCATGAAAATGTGTATGTAGATAGTAATATCACAAAGCACAAAACATAAAACAATCAATGGGAAACAAAAAAAAGAAAAGAAAATCACCTCTCCATCAAAACCACTTTATATTGTAAAAAAATGAAGCTAGATTTTTTTTGGTAAACAAATTTTTCATTGTGGAGTTACTTTTGAAAATGATCCAATTTGCCCCAAGAATAGTGACAAGTGTCCCATTAGTTGGAGAAATCGCTACTGGTCACTATTAGAATGCAATCTTCCTCTTCATTTGAGAAGGGTGGCTCCCTCATAAGATATGATTATTTATGATTTTCAATCAAAATGTAATAAATCTTATAAGAACAAAAGAAATGTACTGATGAAAAAAGCACCACATGAATTCAAAGCTTCTTTAAAACAAACTAAATCACTAATAAGAACAATGAAGAACTATGCTTGGAGGGTAGCATTAGCTCATTGATGAGTTGATGGTTCACTAACATCTACACTGTGCCATGAAAATATTAATTATAAAAACAATCAACACCCAAATAGTTTAGAATTTGTAGAAAAAAGAATACAAAATGCACTTCCTTTTATTTCTTAGCACAAAGAACATAAGAAAATTGTTGATTATAAGAACGAGAATTGTACACACTTTCCAAAAATTGTCTTGCTATCTAAACATAAGTGTCCCTTATCTAAAAGCCTAAAAATTCCCCTATTATAATAATATTCAAGATTTTATAAACCATTCCAACTCAACTAACTTTTTGGTTTCATAACCACTCAAAAGGTTAGAGTTTTAAATTTGGAATGCATTTGAAAACTAACTCCAACTCTAATTCATGCAAGTTTCGACTTCTAAAGCTTAACCTTAACTAAAAGAAATATAATATCCTAACTTATGAGATATAATAAATGACATCAGTCATTTCTACAAAAAGATAATTTGAAAACCATGACCTTAGAGGAGAACAACATCATCGATATTGGTGATGCTGATTTTTGTCTCTCTATGCCCTACTTTTGATAATCCTTGGAAACTCTTCAAGAAATTAGCCATTGTCTAAACATATCCTTGTCTCTACATAGAAAGAATGAGACTATTAATTGAACACAAAGGATTGATTTCATAGGAAAACCTCTATATCATCTCATTCCTTTATGTGAAATATCTTCATAAAAATCTCAAAATATGAGATAGTGCCTTGTCTAAGCTTTATGTTTTGTATTGATATTCCATTAATTTTTCAAGGAGTTCCCATGCTTATACTTTACTAATGTTTCTTTGATTTGTGACTTTATAGGTTCATTTGGTTGTATGACTATCAGAATGTGCTCTCAATAGTTGATTGATGCTTAAGATTAGAGGATTGATGGAAAATAAATTAGTTTCCTATGAATGAGCACACAATCAAATGCAATGCTCTAGTGGAATCAATATCTCCTAATTCAATTAACTTTTCATGTCCTTGTAACAAATTCAATTTAACTTATCAAATAACATTTTAGAGATCTATTTGGAATCTCTATTTGTTTGGCAAGGATCTTACTTGCCATAGTAAGATATCAGACCAAGTACATTGTATCAAAACCCCATGTGCTCTTAGATGTATTCCTAAATTTAGTTCAACATTTCCATATCAAATCCACACCAGATATTTAATAGAGGCGATAAGGCTTCATACTTCACATGAAGATATCCAAAAATCAATTTCATTCATAGCCGTCTTCGATGGGAGTTACTTGTATGCATCACAATTAAATCATTGCAAAATCTCAAGCTTGAGCCAAAACACATAACTTCATAGACAAATGATGATCTTGGGAGTCCATACTCATGTAGTGTTCAATACTAGTCTGAGGGAAATGTATTAAAACTTGGGAAGCTTGAGGTCTCATCACAAAACATGTGATGCATATATCCATACTTATTATATCTCCATGGTAATATTGTGTCAAAAAAATCACACCCTTCCTCCATTTCATTATTTCTATGCCTATGTTGCACTTTCTATGACAATAATATTCTTCTTGGACCACACATATTATTTTTGAATTTTCTTTGTGAGATTAACCTTTACACCTGTCACTTGCATTTGTTTGAGAATTTTTATCAAATAGTTCATATGACTGTAATCCCTTGTCTAGGCCACCAATTGGTGAGAAATAGAAGACATTTAGTCAAATAATTCATGGGACTTGTCATTGCCTTCTCCAAACTTTTAATGGTGTAGTCTTCATCTTCAAAGTATCTACCTAATGTGCATATGATTTATGGTTGTTTTGTGACTTGATAAACTTACTAAGGATCACTAAGGCCTTGTTTTTCTTGACATGTTTACAAAATTTTCCTCAATGGTTAAGGAACAATATTGATGTGCAATTGTATTTAGTCATTATTTATGGAACCTTATATACTTGCAGCTTTCCCAAAACAATTGGCATGCTACATATAAATCTCCTATCTATTCAGTATTGTGCAAGTCTATTAGTTGGTATACTAAACTTTCTTTAGGCATTTTATCACAATTGGATGATTTCTCTTCTTCGATGTCGCTATGTTGTGAATCTCGTATCTTAAGGGTCGAGCTTGGTGTTCATTGAAGCCATCAAATAATGATCATTCTAGCATCTCATAGATATATTTGCATGTTATCTCCATGACTGATTTGTAAGTGCCAAATAGTAGCTATAAACTCTATAAGGATGGCCCCTCTCTAGATAGAACCAATCTTTAGATTATATCTATGAACGTTGTTTCCAATTGATGGTTGTTTTAAAAGTTGGAGTTTGGGTTGGAAATTTCATGTTAAGATTAGGTCAAAAGGTTAGTACATAGAGAGAGATGGTTTGAGTAGGTAGTTTAACTATTTCATGCCATCACAAGCTTGCAACTGCATTTCTTCATTGACCATGTTGACCTATGAGGTTGCGAAGACATCTTTCAACTGCAAATCACTATGTCACAACTGCTTACTACTCTCTATCTTTTAACCCAATGATATTAAAAAAACCTCTTAGAATTAACATTTTCTTTGAATTATAACCTTGCAGCCTAAAATTTTTACTCATCTTTTAACCCTGCGATGCCACGATAAAAGCATTTTTCAATTCCACAACCTTGATCCTAGGTTACCCTTAACTCCATTTAAAGATGTGATGATTAAAATTTTAACTGCATGGTTCCTTTTTGTGGCTTCACAACTTAAGTTTTCATTATAATTCAAATTCCTACAACAATGTGATAACTACCTTTACCTTTTTGGCAAATAGGACACATGTCATCTCATTATTTTCTTGCTTCAGCTAAAGTTCAAGGATATATATAAATCAAGAACATGCTAGTTGTTTAACTGCTAAGGTCTGACAACCAAAAAATATCTTAGTTATAGCTATCTTTCTTTATGAATAGAGGCCCACTAAAAAACATGTCCAATGCTTGTATTCTCACTTTATCTATTCTTTATGCAACTCTACAAAGTAAAAAAATAACAAGCATTGATTTTCTAAAATCTAATGGATGGGAAGATGCATTGTTTGATGTTTCTTGGAAACCAAAGAGGGGCCAACAAGGACAGGTGTCAACTCATCACTTCCTCACAACTTGGAATTGGAGTTTAGTATTTAACCCTGTGAAAATGTGATTAAAGTGTTTAATTGCTTTGTAGCCTTAACTCTAGGTAAACCTTAATTACTTGCGAGGCTATAAAGGCCTAGACCTTAACTATTGTGGTAACCTCCTACATCATCACAACTTGAATTTCCTTAAAATAGAACTGATCCATTACCATGTGATTGATAGTGAGTCACTCCTTCACAACATGCACTTAATAGTTAGGTCTAATAGCTGTGAAGCCATGCTCACTTGTTAATGATTATTTCACATCCTCACAGTCCTTAGAACAATTAGATTTCATACTAAAACAACAAGGCAATGAAAGGGGTCTTGCACCATGGAAACTTAAAGTACTCATAAAGATATAACATACAATATGAAGAAATTAAAAGACTTAGGGATATAGAGGAAAGAATGTAAAACCAAAGTTTTTACATATCCCTTTTTATGATTGTATGGCACTTATGAATAATTCCTTAGAATGTGGGACATGACTATCACCCTAGTTTTTTCATGAGGATGGCAACATTGGAACAAAAAATGAGGGTAATAAAATTGCTAAAAAAATTTGTGACTCGGAGGGCAAGCTTTCCTTCTAAGCATAGATCTATGGCCTTAAGAAATCTATTGGGCTATAGAGTCACAAAAATGAGTCCCTCTCTACAAACAACTAGAAAAACATACAACCTCTACAACTAGTAAAATTTGAAACCTACTATTTCACAGAGAAATAGCATGTGCTCGTGCATCTCTTGAGAAGTAGAAAATACCTAATCTACTATTTATAAAGATTTACAGAGATGGTAGGTCAAACAAACCCATTGATTGGCTCATTGAAGTAGTTGCCCCTTCTTACAAGTTGATTTCTTCTCCCATGCATATGTATAGCTAAAGGAATTAGCAAGTATGACAAGTGTACTGCTGCATGGAATACCTCTTTCCCAATGCTGAAAATAATGAAGCTTTCCTAAAATGGGTCATTACCTTGTGGAGAAAAAAATGCTTGCTCCTCTTTCTAGAATTCTCCCTCATGCTCATGAGTAAGCATGCTTAGGGGTAACTTGTTGATTTGTTGCAAACCTAGATGCTTGATGGGGCATCCTCTAAATAGCACATTTTCTAGGCAATTAGTCTCAATCACATTATTGTGCTCAACAACCTCCAAATCCTTATGGCAGTAGGGGCTGGCTCTAATGGTATGGTTGGTAGTTTGCTCTCCTCTTGTTTCTTCTGAAGAAAATACTCTTGATATATAGGATATGATGACTCAACCTCTATGGAAGAGCATATAGCATCAAACTCATCCAAAATATCATCCTCATCATCAATCTCCTCCATTATAGTTGCAATTACATGCATTGGTTAAGGGGAAACCTCATGCATGTTAGAATATTCCTCCTCAAGGATAGAGCTATTCTTGGGATCCTCCTTTCTATTGTCTGTATCATGAAGGGTTGTCTGCTAGAACATATGTTCCTCATATGGGGAAGATGACTTGCTAGATACACACAAGGCCTCAAGTTTGTAGAAATCAATCTTCCCCATCCACTATAATGTCCCCATTTCATAATAGTATCCATGATGGCTTGAAGAAGAGAGAAACTCTTCTTCCTAGATTGTCTTCTTTATTATGACATTTCATGCAGGCTGACGAGTAGCCTCATGCACATTAATGCGGTCCTACTCAAGGACATGGATGTCCTTTTGATTTTATTCTTTCTCAACCTCTTCCTATAGCATACATTCTTCAATTAGTGTTTTCTCTTTCTTTATCTTTGATGTGGGAAAAGATAAATCCACTTCTTCATTAACAACAAAGAAGGGATAATAATCATTTTGTGGCTCGTCATCATTTATAGTTGGAGGTGTCTAAACTATAGGATGAGGTTTAGGGTAGCTTGAAATAGAAATATGTGGAGGGTTTCTTTGTCTAAAGCTAGCAAACTTCCACCGTGGAGGCTCTGGCACTTCAGTTCTTTGTAATTGGACAAGCTTGAGTCTTGCCTCCTCATCAAAATTCTTTATTTTTCTCTCCCTCTCTTGCAACTAGAAGAGATCCTACTAAGCCTCATTGGAAATATCATAGGTCTCATCTACCATGTTTTAAACATGAGGATCATTTTCTCACATCTCCAACTCTCTACACATTGCCTCTAGCGAAGAACACATTAGGAGCATTATAGAAGAAAAGTTCCCATTGTCTAAAAATTCATAAGGATCATGAATTTCCTCAAAAATCCTTCCCAAATTAGGAAAGACAAGGTACAAACCATCTATATAGTTGCAAAGCTCTTCTAGCTTGGCCTTGGGATCATTATAAGGTTCTATGGGTAGCTAGAAGTTAATCATTTCATATTGCAAGGGAGATCCAACCTAAAGAGGAATCAACATATGGGATTAATTTTTCCTTCTTCTCTTGCTGCTCTTGGAACTCTTGGAATAATATGTACTTGGTGTGGGAACCTTTCACAAGTTCATGGCTATAGATGACATGATTGGTTGGAGTAAAATCAGCCTCTTGGTGATTTGGATAATCATGCTTGTCATAACTAGGTTGTGGCTGATATAGAGAATGGGAGGGATAAGGAATAGCCTCTTCATGATATGGAAAAAAAATTAAATTTTAGGATAAACCATGGACAGAAATAAAAAACTACATGCAAATATAACCAATAACAGAAAATACACAGAAATGAACACAAGGCACCAAGATTTAACGTGGTTCACCCAATCCCTGGGCTACGTCCACCAAATAGCAAGTCCGATCTTATTAAAATCCAGTGATCACAACCTGATTACAATCTGTAATCCCTTACAGCTCAATACCGCCGTAAGAACTAATTTCGTATCACCACATATGAAAAATACCCAACCCTAAGCCCTTTTTATACAAGTATTAAACCGCTTTAGGGTTATAACATGTTGGCCATATGTTGGCCATAATATGTATGAAGTATGTACAGTACTTTCCTGATCAGTCACCACAATCTAACAATCTCCCACTTGGGGACTGATCAGGCTCCACACTAAACAACAATCTCCCACTTAGAGACTGATCCTGTAGCTATACAACTACCGCATGGGGCTCCCACTAGATCAAACCACCCTGGACTCTGCTATTCTTATATTCACATTTAGTCTAAAAGACCAACTGAAGCTGAAGAGGAGTTCAACTTCTCCCTTGTTACAACCTTTGTCAACATATCTGCTGGATTTTCATTGCTATGTATCTTCTCCAGCTCTAACTATCCATCCTCCAAAACTGACCGGATGAAATGGTACCGCAACTGTATGTGTTTGGTCTTAGAATGAAGAGCTGAATTCTTAGCAAGATGAATGGCACTCTGACTATCTGTGAACAAATAATTATCCTTCTGAGGATGTCCCAATTCTTCCAAGAAGAACTGAAGCCATATCATCTCTTTGGTTGCCTCTGTAGCAGCAACATCCTCTGCTTCTGTAGTGGAGAGAGCATTAATCTTCTATAGCCTAGAAACCTAGCTCACGGCTGCCCCACCAATAGTAAAGACATAACCTGTAGTACTCCGCCTGGTATCAATATCCCCAGCCAAATCTGAGTCAACATAGCCCTGTAATTCAGTAGTAGAGCCCCCAAAGTGTAAACACTTATTGGATGTTCCTCTCAAATATCTGAGAATCCACTTGACAGCATTCCAATGCTCAAATCCTGGATGACTCATATACCTGCTAACGACACCCACTACATGTGCAATATCTGGCCTAGTGAATACCATAGCATACATCAAACTTCCTACAGCTGAAGCATAGGGTACCTTGGACATCTTATCCTCCTCTTCCTGTGTCTTGGGACACATCTCCTTAGTCAATTTCAAATGACCAGGTAAAGGTGTGCTGACAGCTTTAGCATTCTCCATAGAGAAACGTTGCGACACCTTCTCAACATAATCAGTTTGAGATAGTGTCAATGTTCTGTTCTTCCTATCTCTGCAAATCTTCATACCAAGGATTTGTTTTTCTGCCCCCAAATCCTTCATAGCAAATGCATGTGCTAATTGGCATTTCAGCCCCTTAATATGATCCATGTTAGACCCAGCTATAAGCATATCATCAACATATAAACATAAAATAATGTAGCTATCATCATCCAACCTCTTAAAATAAACACAGTAATCTAAATGACACCTATTATATCCATGCTCATGCATAAAACTGTCAAATTTCAGATACCATTGCCGAGGTGCTTGCTTCAAGCCATATAAACTTTTCTTCAATTTGCACACTAAGTTCTTCTTACCTTTGACCTCAAAACCCTATGGCTGAGCCATATATATTTCTTCATCCAAATCACCATGAAGAAAGGATGTTTTAACATCCATCTGCTCTAAATGCAAATCTTCAGTAGCCACAAGACTTAAAACAGTATGAATAGAAGTCATTTTAACAACAGGAGAAAATATCTCATCAAAATCAATTCCCTTTTTCTGTGTAAATCCTTTTACAACTAACTTGGCCTTAAATCTTTTCTTACCTCCTTCCCCTTTTTTCAACCTGTAAACCCATTTATTTTGTAAAGCCTTTTTACCTGCAGGCAACTTGCACATATCCCATGTCTTATTTTTTAGCAAAGAGTCCATTTCATCTTTCATTGTAGACTCCCACTGAATCTTAGTATCCACCTGCACAGCTTCATCATAACTTTCAGGTTCACCAGCATCAGTAAGTAAAATAGAATACAAAGAGGGAGAAAACCTTTGTGGAGGTCTAATTTGCCTTGTTGACCATCTAACATTCATTGGTGTGTGTGGTATTTGTTGTTGCAGTTGTTGCACATCATGAGGAATGGCTGGAACATCAGCTTTTGGAGTATCATCCAGCACTACATAATCATCTTCTTTCTTCTCATGTTGCTGCAACAGATCTTTGTACAACACTTTTTCATTGAATATGACATCCCGACTTCTTATAATTTTATGATTTTCAAAATTCCAAAGCCTATAGCTAAATTCATTAATGCCATATCCAACAAAGACACATTTCTTTGATTTAGCTTCCAGCTTGGTTCTATTTTCAGAGTCTATATGAGCAAAAGCTTCACAACCGAAGGTTTTGAGAAAAGAATAACTCACCTTCTTACCAGTCCATGCTTCCTCTGGAATACCACAACCCAAAGGAGTAGAGGGACCTCTATTAATCAAATATACTGCAGTATTGATAGCCTCCGCCCACATGTGTAAGGGCAACCCAACATGCAACCTCATGCTCCTTGCACACTCCATTATAGTCCTGTTCATGCGTTCAGCCACTCCATTTTCCTGTGGAGTCCTTGGAATAGTTTTTTGTCTACGAATACCATTAGTGGAGAAATAATCTTCAAATTCATGACTGCAATACTCACCACCATTATCAGATCTGAGACATTTTAATTTCTTACTAGTCTCATTTTCAACCAAGCATTTCCACTTCTTAAAAGTTTGAAATACATCAGATTTTTGTCTAAGGAAATAAACCCATACTTTTCTAGTTGTGTCATCAATAAATGTAACATAATAATGAGAGCCACCAAGGGAAGATACCTGAGCCGGTCCCCATACATCTGTATGCACAAGCTCTAATTTCTCCTTTTTTTTTTCCTTCCCTGTCTTTACAAAACTCACTCTCTTTTGTTTTCCATACACACAACTTTCACAGAAATCCATATTCACACATTTTAGACCTGGTAAAACTTTCCTTCAATGAAGTACTTTCATACCTTTCTCACTCATGTGCCCAAGTCTATTGTGCCACATCGCTGTATCAGAATCTACAGCAGCTATTTGATCTCCCTACTCAACTGCAGTAATTGTTCCTGAATATTCATTTTTCTCTGAAACAATCAAAGTAGAAGGAACAATATGACCTGTACAAAGATATAAGGTGCCTACTTTCACACCTTTTGCTACTACAAGGGAACCTTTTGAAACCTTCCAATTTTTATCATTAAAAGTAACTACACAACCGTCATCACCGAGTTGCCCTGCTGAAATTAAATTTCTACTTAGTTTTGGAACATGTCTTACCTCATGTAGTAGCCAATGATTCCCATTCTGCAACTTAATCTTAATTTTTCCCTTTCCAACAATCTGACAGGGTTCATTATCCCCCAAATAAACAAGCCCAAAATCCCCTTGGACATAATCAATGAAATAACCTCTATGAGGTGTAGCATGAAATGAAGCACCAGAATCTAAAACCCATGAATCATCAACACTCTCTAAAGATAGAAGAAAAGCATCCTCTTCGGATTTGTTACTTACCACATTTACCTCCTTGTCTCCATCTGATTTATCTCCTTCATTTCTCTTTCGATTCCAGCAATCTTTCATTTTGTGCCCCAGTTTCCCACAGTACCTGCAATCATTTGGTCCTCTCAATTGAGACCTCCTCCCCTTTGACTTTCCTCTTGATTTCCCATGATTTCCAGAGTTACTTCCTCTTTCAGTCGTTCTGTCCCTGCTTTGTGCATTTAAAGCACTTCCTGATGTAGATCCACCCGAGGATTTTCTACAAGTTTCCTCACTTAAAATAACACCAATCACATCATCATATTTTAAGGTACTAGATCCAGGAACCGAATTACTCACTGCCATTACCAAGCCATTCCAGCTTTCAGGCAAAGAACACAAAATCAAGAGAGCCCTAATTTCTTCATCAAAATTGATACCCACAGAAGATAATTGACTAGTACTAGTATTAAACTCATTTAAATGATCTGCAACAGATCCACCTTCTGCCATTTTCATATTAAATAAACGCTTCATGAAAAATACCTTATTTGAAGCGGAGGGCTTTTCATACAATGTCGCTAGGGTTTTCATCAAATCTTCTGTCGTCTTTGGATTTGTAATATTAAATGCCACCGATGGTGCCAAGCATAACCGAATGCTTCCGAGTGCCTTTCTATCCAAAAGATCCCATTTAGCCTCAGACATTGTTCCCTGATTCTTGGCTTTGCCTTCCAACGGCTTCCATAAATCCTTCTGATATAAATAGTCTTCCATTTGCATCTTCCATAACTGGAAGTTCTGCCCATTAAACCTGTCAACCCTCAACTTACCCTCATCTGCCATTGCTCCCACTCAACTGTGAGACTCCCACTTAACCGTGAGACTTTCCTGCAGAGGATAACTGAAAGACAACCTTGCTCTGATACCACTTGTTAGGATAAACCATGGACAGAAATAAAAAACTACATGCAAATATAACCAATAATAGAAAATACACAGAAATGAACACAAGGCACCAAGATTTAACGTGGTTCACCCAATCCCTGGGCTACGTCCACCAAATAGCAAGTCTGATCTTATTACAATCCGTAATCCCTTACAGCTCAATACCGCCACAAGAACTAATTTCATATCACCACATATGAAAAATACCCAACCCTAAGCCCTTTTTATACAAGTATTAAACTGCTTTAGGGTTATAACATGTCGGCCATATGTCGGCCATAATATGTCAGCTACCATGTATGAAGTATGTATAGTACTTTCCTGATCAGTCACCACAATCTAACATTAGAGGCATATCTATGAAGGGAAACCATGGTAAAGCATTCAAACAAGCACCTTCATAGAAATCCCGAAGAAACATGAAAAAATAGAAACATACCAGCACTTGGTCTATTGAAACCAATAGATGCATATAGTCATAATGGTGTTATATGAATGCCTCCAAAGCTTGATGGCATTGAGAAAAACACCTAATTTTTGATTGAATGAATCTTCAAACTAGCTAACTAGTGGACTTATGAATCTGAATTTGACCCACCAGGCATGCCAATTGTCACAAAATTTTGCATGCTCGCCTAAAGTTTGACCTAAAGGCAACCATGTGAAACATGGAAGCAATCTCCAAGTTGTGAGACTTCAACTGTGTCATCGATTCTTCAGAGAAGGTTTGATTTCTAACCATTAAGATGCACCTAACTACTCTTTTGAGGGAAAAGGGAGAAGGAAATGCATAAAATCAAACTACCTAATTTAATCTAGAGGGATAATACACCAAGTAGTAATAGTTACAATTTTCCCCTTATATGCACAATGTATCAATGAAAAACTTAAATAAATTGGCCCCAACTCTATTCTACTCCTAAAGAATCACATGAAGGTCAAAAACTAATAAAGCATTGAAAGGAAGAAATCTTCACAATACAACCCTTATTAGAAAATTAAACACAACATGCAGAATCAAAGGAAATAGAAAAGAAACATCCAAGGAGAGGCAAGATACATGCATAGACTAATGAATGGAAAGAAGAGGTAAGAAATTAGATATTTCACTAATGGAAGGAAAATAATACAATTTGAAAGCACAAGGATGCTACAAGTAAACATAGTAGAATAGGGAAGAACTCTTAAAACATATTTACAACTGCCTCTTATAGAGTTTAAGAAAAACTCAAATATCTTGTTGAAACCCTAAAATTAACCACTGAGTTCAAGTTGAAGAGAACAATAACTATTGATCAGAGAAAGATCTGATTGGATGCACATATTAACACTAAAACAATCTGATCCTTACATGCAAGTCAAGCCCTAAAGAGATAGAAATGATAGCCATAACTACTTTGATTAGTAGATGGATATCCATGGTGGCAGTAGAATAAAATTTTCATTTATCAGGCACCAAGAACAGAAAAAGGTGGTTGTAGGTGATCAATGGATTTTTTCACCATCAAAGAGCCACTCTTGATAGTGTTCACAATAGTGCCAGGTCAACTATGTCATCAAGACAATTGAATTTAGCAATCAACCTTGCTATGTTGCCTTATATCTTTGAAGCGTTCCACTAGATCAACCTATTTTTTCTAACTACAATGTCAAGATTGTGATGATGTACTTTCTCTTTTTCCCTACTTCGCAACCCATTTTCTTTGTTTCCTACATGGATTTGTGAAATTGTGACCTCTTTATTCTATTCTTTATCACTACTTTGTAGCTACTCACCACATCAATTTTCTAACCATTATAACCTTAGCTTTAGCCCCATAAAGATGTGATCAATGAATTTCACCACTTCATAACTTAGAAAAACCTAAGTGTGTTTCCACTTGTGAAGTTGTGCTAGAACTCAACACTTAACCCTTTTGATTACTTATCACACCCTCACACCTCAAAATTGTTACTCTGGCTTAACTGTGTGAAGCTATAGTGATTATTATCCTAACTATTTCTCTTTCTATTGTTGCTTCACAACTTGAAATTTCTTCAATGCCTTTTCACCTATGATGTTGTGATAACCTCTTAATTTTAGATATTTCATTCCATCGCAACCTCATGGATACATTTCTTCATTGACCATGTTAACCTGCAAAGCTATAAAGACATCTTTGAACTATTGATCTCTTTGTCACAATAGCATACTACTCTCTATCTTTTAACCCAATGATGTTGCAAAAACCTCTTGGAGTTAACATTTTCTTTGAATTTCAACCTCATAGCCTAAAATATTAACTCATCTTTTAACCCTGTGAAGCCTTGATCAAAGCATTTCGCTACTTTACAACCTTGATCCCAAGTTACCCTTAACTCCATGCAAAGATGTGATGATTACAATTTTAACTACATGGTTCATTTTTTGTCGCTTCACAACTTAAGCTTTCACTATAATTTAGATTCCTATGATTGTGTGATAACTGCATTTACCTTTTTGACAAACAGGACATGTGCCATCTCGTCATTTTCTTGGTTTAGCTAAAGTTTGAGCATTTCTATAAAGCAAGAAAATGACAGTTTTTGATCTACTAAGATCTTATGACAAAAAAGATCCTAGTTATACCTATCTTTCTTTATGAATGAAGGCTCACTAAGACACATGTCCAATTCTCGTGTTCTCACTTTAGCTATTCTTCATGCAACTCTATAAAGTGAGAAAATGACAAGGGTTGATTTGCTAAAATCTAATGTCTAGGAAGATGCATCATTTGATATCACCTAGAAACTAAAGAGGGGCCAATAGGAATAGGTATTAACTTGTCACTTCCTCCCAACTTGAAACTGGAGTTTAGGATTTAACCCTACAAAAATGTGACTAAAGAACTTTGTTGCTTTGCAACCTTAACTCTGGGTAAATCCTAATTGCATTTGAGACTGTGAAGGCTTAGACCTTGAGTGGTGTGGTAACCTCTCACACTATCACAAGTTTAATTCCCTTAAGCTAGAATAGATATGCGATCATGCAATTGACAGTGATTCACTCCTTCACAACATGCACTTAACAATTAGACCTAAGAGCTATGAAGTTGTGCTGACCTGTTAATGAAACTTTCACATCCTTATAGCCATTAGAAGAGTTAGATTTCAAACTAGAGTGACAAGGAAATGAAAGGGGTCTCACACCATCATGACTTGAAATACTCATTAAGATATGACATACAATATTAAGAATTTAAAAGACGTAGGGATATAAAAGGAAAGTGCGTATAATCAAAGCTTTTACTTATCCCTTTTTATGCTTGCATAAAATTTATGAATAATTCCTTAGAACATGGGACATGACTATCACCCTAGGGTTTTCATGAGGATAGCAACATTAGAACCAAAAGGGCGGCGGGGGGGGGGGGGTGTGATAAAATGGCTAACAAATACCTCATGAAGTTTTGATCCCTTTACAAATTTATCTAGGGACTTCATGTCATTATTCACAACTTGATCCTTTTCTATTTGTATAGTACCCCAAGGAGTGAAAGACTCCTTGGATGTATATACCTTCAAAAATGCTGAATCATAATCATGATCAACAACTAGAGAGGGCTTACAAAGGGAGTCGCTTCTTAAAGCATTACGACCTTGATCAAGAGGGAATGTTGAATAGCTTTGGGCATTATCCTAGACTTCCTTGAGTTTATCAACACTAACACTTTACCAATCACATTCCTTAAGATGGTCTTCAATACATTTACACATAGACATAGAATTGATCTCTTCAAAAACTACCTCATTGTCAAGATCCTTGTTTTCCAATTCATGAATGAATTTTATTAACTTCCCAAGATCTTTGTAATGCCTATCATAAGGCTCAATACATATTTTTTTCCTTTTTCACTTACCTCTTCTTGATCATCTTCTAGAAATGCATCTTCTAATAAATTTTTTTCAATATTCTTCTTGCAAGTAATTCCATTGGTAAGGAAATGATTTTTACCTCCATCTTCTTGTTCAATTCTCTACAATTTTTCAAGCAATGAAGGGTGTAGTTTCATAGGATCAAGTCTTTGATTACCATAGAATCTTTTTAGATACTAAACTTGATTGGGATCAGTGGGCATATAATTTTGTTGAGTAATTAGCATTGGTATTGAACTACTTTCTTGATCACTAATATCCAACTTTGATTCACATGGATCATATTTTTGAACAAAGTCTTCGTTACTCTTGCATGTAGAACTTCCTTTTGATAATGATCTTGATTTGTGAGAGAAAAACTCATTATCTTTACCATCTTCTACATCCATCTTTTTCAAAGTTTAGAGAAAAGGTAGTTGGATCTTTTCAGGATCTAGTTCTTGTCCACTATAGAAACTTTTCAAGAAGCTAGCTTGCTTAGGATCAATTAAAATCTGATTTTGTTCACACACAGGTCCATGAGAGATATTTTTATCATTCTTCATCGTTAATTTAGATGAAACACATTTTTTAGCAAGGCCTTCTTTATCTTTATAATTTTATCCTTTTTCTAAGAAGGGTTCTTGATCATGACAAATAAAACCATAATCATTTCTTCTTCTTCAATCTTTCAAAAAACTTGAAGTAAGTGGGGATGAACCATTTTGGGATCTAACTTTCTTCCACCATAGAAACCCTTCAAGAAATGAACCTGTATGGGTTTAGTAGGGTCTCACTTCTTCAAGCATGCAAAATAATCATGATCACTATGGCTATCACTATCACTTTCAACTATTCCCTTGTACCAAACCATGATTCTAAATTTCCACTTTCAAATAGAGTCACCAATAATCAATCTTTCAATTAGAGTCACCAACCGTCATTCCAAGGAAGGTACCTTTTATCAACCATACTACTAATTATTGTTGACTTGATCTTGGATGTGACCAAGATTTTTCCCTTTTTTCTTTTTGGAATAACAACTATTCTTTATAAAACCACAACATTTTGACCAATAGGATCTCTTCGCAAGATTTCCCTGAATTCTTCTTCTTCTTTAAGAACTTGATTCATCTAATGGTATTGTTGAGAACTTCATCTACACCTCCATGATAGAGTGTTCAAATCTATCATAATGTCTTCTTGTGTGTCCTAGAAATCAAGATTTGGTTGTAGAACTGGAAAGACATTCTCATGCGCCAATACCATCTTGCTTTATCGTAAGTGATTGATCAATCTTTTTGTTCATTTCCCCAATAAATTTGCCAAAAATGTGTTGGTAAATAGATTTGTCACTGTGAATTTACTTCTAAAAAAATGACCCTATTCACTTAGAGAATAGTGACAAGTGTGCCAACAATTGAAGATTTTGCAACTGGTCACTATTAGATTACAATCTTCCTTTGAATTTGAGTGGGGCATCTCCCTCGTAAGATATGGGTATTTTGGATTTTTCATTGAAAATGTAATCAAATTTAGAAAAGAAAAAAACAAATCTATTTAATATGAATGCACCACATGACTTCAAAGCTTCCCTAACACAACTCAAATCATTAATAAGAATGATCAAGAACTATGCTTGAAGGCTAGCATTAGCACATTGATGAATTGATGGTTCATTGACATCTAAACCATACCATGAAAACATTAATTACAAAAAAAATCAACACCCAAATAGTTCAGACTTTTCAAAAAGTAGAACACAAAATGCACTTGTTTTTATTTCTTAGCACCAGGAACATAAGAAAATTTTACATTACAAGACGAAGAATTATAAATAATTTCCAAAAATTATCTTGTTATCAAAATGTAAGTGTCCCTTATCTCAAAGTCCAAAAATTCTCCTTTTACAATGACACTCAATAATTTATAAGTCATTCGAGCTCAACTAACTTTTCAGGTTCATAACCACTAAAAATCTTAGAGTTTTGAGTTTAGAATGCATTTGAAAACTAACTCCAACTCTAACTCATGCAAGTTTTGACTTCTAAAGCTTAACTTTAACTAAAAGAAAGCTAAAATCCTAACTTATGACCTAAAATAAATGACATAAGTCATTTTTACAAAAATATTATTTGAAAACCATGACCTTAGAGGAGAACAACATAATTGCTCTTGTTGACATTGATTTTTGTCCCTATATGCTCTACTTTTAATAATCCTTGGAAAGTCTTCAAGAAAGTAGCCATTTTTGGAACTTCTCCTTATCTCTACATAGAAATAATAAGACAATTCATCAAGCACAAAGGATTAATTTCATAGAAAAACCCATGGGCGAATACATCAAGTTGTGGTGCCAAAATGATGGTGTACAACTCCAATTTTTCAAATTCTAAAAGTGTGCATGTTCTATATTGTGCATGCACTATAACACACATGCACTTGGGTTCCACGAACCTTAGGCTTGTGAAGTCCAAGCTAAAGTGCATGCACACTTTGAAAATCTAAAACTTTGTATATATAGGTTGCAAACTCGTGACCCATTCCATTTGATTTATTTCTTTTTGTTGTTGCCTTCTTTCTCCTCAACAACATGCACATAGTTTCTAGAATTTGAAGAATTTTCTCACTCTCCTCCTCAAAATGGCTTCTTGTCATCAGACATCAAGATCGGGATCATGTAGTATGTTTTCTACTCTCTTTTTTGCATTGTTTTGTATGTTTTTTAAGTTTTGCTTCAAATTTGTTTATTTATTTAAAACATAATTGGTTTCTTATCAAGAAACGTGAATGATCAACCACCACATCTCCAACCTGATCAAAAAAATCAAAATGAAAACCCTCCACAAGATTAAAATCAAAACCCTCCACAAGATCAAAATAAAAACCCCACACAAGATCAAAATGAACTTCTGCAACCTTCATTGATTCAAAGACCTCCTCCTCACACCCAAGATAATATAATAAATGAAATAGAAAGAGTAAAAAATGGATTAGAATCAATCATTGGTAGGTTGAAAGCTTGTGGAAATATTAATCCTATGAGAGCACAATTGACATCCTCTCTTGAGTTCATTATGAGCCACGTAGCTTCTGTTAGTGGTTGGTTGGATATTTGGTGTGTTAAGAGAGAAGAACAAAGAGGATATTATGAAAACAAATTATTCTATAAAGATGTAAGAAAAAAGGAAATAGCAAAAGGTAGCAGATGTGCATTGTATAAAAAACTAGAGAACAAGACATTGTTAAACATACAACTAAAAGGTTCCTCATTCATTGGTGCATACATGATGATATTAGAAATAAATTTAGGGATAGATGGTGGATGGTCTTTGATGCCTCTCCCTGTATTAATCACAAGGTTCCAATGTATTTCTTAAAGAAATTATTTTGTAAATTTTTCCTTGGCGAGATCCCCAATTATTTTGATATGTTAGATTTTTAAGGTGGAGGTGGGGGGTCATCATTTGAGAGGTTGGGGCATGTTGTGACCCTAATGTAAATAGGGCACCTATTGTCAAGTCACGGGGTGAGCATGTGATTATTCCTTCAACAATGAAGGAACATGTAGAGACCAATACTTTAGGGACTATTAATGCTTTGACACAGACCCTCATTCATTGTGCCAGTCCATTAGTTGAGGAGGAGCCTTCTTTGCATTGTGCTCACATGTGCACATCATGTGGATCCTTCTATACATTTGGCAATCATGTTGGAGATAGTATAGATGATAGGCTAGTCAATGATGAGTTCCTAAGTGACACATTTAGCATTGACACACAGGTAAATTACAATTATAATAAATTAATTTGATCACATTTCATATGTACACTGAATGACTAATTAATTAGCATTTCTTAACATTGTTCAAAATTTAGGGTAATAGTGTTGATGACCCTAGTATGGATCCCCTGACCCCATTTTACATCTCGTTAACGAGTCGAGAGGTATGTATCTATTTAATCATTTAAATTAATACATATAATTATTAAGTAATCATATGAAAGTTTGATAAAAAAATTTTATCCATGTGCATTAGTTCCCTACTAGACATGATACGAACTTCATAGAGGTACATTTATTTCATGTTAATTTAACTCATTTTATTATATTTGTTTCATGTTTCATGTTATATGTAAGTTGTATTATATGATTTGTAATTGTTGAAGTTTGAGACTCCTCCTCATCTTCACCAGTCCATTGATTGTGGAGTTGCTACCATGATGGCTAGTTCAGAGCCATTGACCAAGGTATCAAAGAATTTTTATAGTTTTAGTTGTTATTTATAATAGTTAGTATTAAAATTTCAAATAGTATTTATAAGTATGATCGAGTGATTATATTGATTGAATTGTTGTAGGGCCTTGTTACTCTTGATCATCCATGAGCCTTTGAGGTGGATGTATAGAGTGACTATTTGATGGTGGTAAGAAAATAATTAGTTTCATGTGTACATGTATTTGAATTCAATGTCTAATAATCATTGATTCATATCTACTTTTTTTGTATAAGCTCCAGTTAGAGAGGAGCCTAAACAAGAGGAAAAGCAAGTGTGTGAGGAAGACCCCATCATCTCCCTCCATGCAATTATTAGAGACCTCTAGGTATTTGTTTCCTTCCCCTTGTGGGAAAGAGAAGATATAGGGATAGACACACATGTATAGGAATTAGTGGTCATATATCTTGGATTTTATATTAGTGGACATATTTGTCATACATTTTATGTATATATGACATTTTATATTTGACATATGACATATATTTTATGCATGAATTATTGGTTATCATTATATATATATATATATATTGTTTTTCTTGTTTATTTTTTAATTACATTTCATGTATTTCATTTTCATGTAATTTGCATCCAAAATGATGTAGAGTTCTCACACATAAAGCTAGTGGATTCCCAACAAGAAAACTTTTAAGAAAAACTAGCTTTCCCACCTTCCTAAGTGTATTCAAAGACTCTTTCCAACTTGGTTACAATACTAGACAATTTCTACCCAACTTCACAAAACTACTTGATCACTTTCGCTATTCAAGACTTGGGAAGAAATAAGGAAAAAATGAGGAAATTTGAGAAATGGATCATAATCAACTTCTTGCTTCAAACTAACACCTTAGACACTTCAAGGAACACCTAATAACTATCTCATAAATATCAATCTATCATCTATTCCATCCTTCCAATAGATTCTTCAACATCCTATGAGTGAAAACATTCTTCCAACATCCTATGACTATATTTTCTTTGTAACAAAATATAATTTTCTGATTTTTGGCCAACTCTTTAGAAAGGGAAGTGATTATATTTCAAACCCATGAAAAAGATATTAAGACAACCAAGAAGATCTTTAACATCTTCCACTAACTCCATTAAGTGATAACATGCACCTAAAGTGGTGTTTCATTCTAACAAAGTATGAGTTTTCTGTTCTAAAATATGGAGTAATGATATTTGACAATAACTCAATGATCCTATATACAAGTTTAACATCAATAGTGATTTCTTGCCATATAAAAAGAACTTAATAATCACCAACACCATATGCATCCTCTAACTTCATAGAGGTTATTTTCATCATTTGACATCCATTCCAACTGATTACTAGTTGGTTTGATTGGTTCCAAGGTTAAAAACAATGTTTTCCTAAAAATTGCTAAAATTGCCAAAGAGTTGTTAGCAACTTTTATTACAAAATGCAATTTTTGCACTAAATCTTCCTAGAAATTAACCAAGTGGTTTTTGGTAACACATAGAACCTATAGAAGGTGTAATGGCTCTCAAAACACTTTTTGAGTCAACTTATTAACAAAAACAACAAAAAAGAAAAAATCCTTAGGACTAAGCCAACTTGGGTTTATAGGTGACCTCAAGTTCCTTAACATTACAAACAAGGATTTCCTTATTACCATTATAAAAAAAAATTCAAAAGGAGGTGTATAATCACATTCCATCATTGGATGAGATGACATATGTAGTTTTCACCTAGGTGCCCTATACCACAAGTCTCAGCACCACTCAAGATGGGGTCACAAAATCAAAATGGAATTTGATCCTCAAAAAGTGAGAGAGATTATTGTAGGCTTTAGAAACATGGTCTTGTAGCACCTATAATTGCATCCATAGCTGCACAAGCTCTAATATATGCCCTGTCAAAGATCATTGCCATATGGCATTTAGTAACTCTTAGGGTCAATTTAGTTTGACATGCCTAAGAATGTTTGAGCAGTCAACATGATAGGATGAGATTAGGACTAGGGTTTACCTAGCCACTTAGAGCTATTAAAATAGATAGTTTGATCCCACAATGAATGGTTAGAGAGATTCAATAGTTGGCAACTTTGTACTAGCCAACACTACAAGTTTCAACATCACCTGAGATGGGTCTACAAACTCAAAATAGAATTAGATCTCCAAAAAGAGAGAGAGGTTATTGTAGTTGTTAGAAACATGGTCTTGTATCATCTAGAATTGCATCCATACCTTGCACGAGCTCTGAGATATAACCTATCAAAGATCACTACCCTGTGGCATTAAGTGACTCTTAGGGTCAATTTAGTTTGGTGTACCCAAGAATTTTTGAGTTCTTAACAAGATGGTATGAGCTTAGAACTAGGTTTACCCAACCACTTGGAGCTGATGGAATAGACAATTCTATCCCACGAATGGTTCAGGAGATTCAATAGTTGAGGACTTTGTACTGGCCAATGCTACAAGTTTTAGCATCACCGAAGATGGGACCAAAAAATCAAAATGGAATCTAATCTCCAAAAAGAAAGAGAGTTTATTTTAGGTGTTGGAAACATGGTCTTGTAGCACCCAAAATTGCATCCATACCTTATACAAGCTATGAGATATGCCCTATCAAAGATCATTACCCTATGGCATTTATTGACTCTTAGGGTCAATTTTGTTTGGCATGCCCAAAAATATTCAAGTGTTCAATGGGATGGGATGATCTTGGGACTAGGGTTTAACTGGACACTTAGAGCTAAAAGAATAGATAGTTTGATCCCATGACGAATGATTAGATAGATTCAGTAGTTGGCAACTTTGTATTGGCCAACACTATAAGTTTCAACATCACCTGAGATGGGGCCACATAATCAAAATAGAATCTAATCTCCAAAAAGAGAGAGGTTATTTTATGTGCCAAAATCATGGTCCTATAGCACATAGAATCACATCCTTACCTTGCATGAGCTCTAAGATATGCCGCATCAAAGATTGCTGCCCTATGGCATTTAGTGACACTTAGGGTCAATTTAGTTTGGTGTGCCTAAGAATGTTTGAGAACTCAATGGTATGGGATAAGCTTAGGACTAGAGTTTACCTAGCCACTTAAAGCTAACAACACAATTTGATCCCATGATGAGTGGTTAGAGAGATTTATCAGTTTGCAACTTTGTACTGGCCAACACTACAAGTTTCTACATCACCCAAGATTGGGCTGAAAAATCAAAATGAAATCTAATCTCCAAAGAGAGAGAGAGGTTATTTTAGGTGTTGGAAACATGGTCCTGTAGAACTCAAAATCACATCCATACCTTGTATGAGCTCTAAGATATGTCTTGTCAAAGATCACTTGCCCTATGGAATTTAGTGACTCTTAGGGTCAATTTGGTTTGACATGCCTAAGAATTTTTGAGCACTCAATGGGATGGGAAAAGCTTGGGACTAGGGTTTACCTAGCCACTCAGAGATAATGAAATAGAAATTTTGATTTCACGATAAATGATTTGAGACATTCAATAGTTGGTGACTTTGTACTAGCTAACACTACGAGTTTTAGCATCACCCGAGATGGGGCCACAAAATCAAAATAGAATTTAATCTCCAAAAAGTGAGAGAGGTTATTGTAGGTATTGGCAACATGGTCCTAGATCACCTAGAAATGCATCCATACCTTGCACGATCTTTGAGATATGGTCCATCAAATATCACTGCCTTATGGCATTTAGTAACTCTTAGGGTCAAATTGGTTTGGTGTACCTAAGAATGTTCAAATGCTCAATGGGATAGGATGAGCTTGGGAATAAGGTTTACCCAACTAGTTAGAGCTAATAGAAGAAACAATTCAATCCTATGATGAATGTGTAGAGAGATTCAACACTTGGCGACTTTGTATTGGCCAATACTACAAGTTTCAACATCACTCGAGATGGGGCCACAAAATCAAAATTAAATCTGATCTCCAAAAAGAGAGAGAGGTTATTATAGGTGTTAGAAACATAGTTGTGTAGCACCCAAAATTGCATCCATACCTTATAGGAGCTCCAAGATATACCCCATCAAAGATCGATGCCTTGTGACATTTAGTGACTCTTAGGGTCATTTCAGTTTGGTGTACCTGAGAATGTTCAATTACTCAACAAGATGAGACAATCTTGGGAATAGGGTTTACCCAACCACTTGGAGCTAAAGGAATACATAGTTTGATCCCACAACAAATGGTTAGAGAGATATGAGAAAATTGTGTATGCCTAGTCCACTTTGTGCAAGATATGAGCAAAATTTGCTAATTAGGAAAAATTGGGTCTTTTGAGTTTTTGGTCAAGATAGCCTAGGATTAAGTATTTTTTAATAATTTGAAACCTTTTCCAAGTCCTAGAAGTGAAATCTAATGAACTTTGCAAAAGTTGCACTTTTTGTGCAAAACTACAAAAGTTGTTAAAGTTGCTCAAAAATGCACCTTAGTTGGAACGGGCTGTGAAATATGACTAGAAACCTTCTAACTGTCTAACCTTTCAAAAAAATTTCCCAATGCTTATATACCCAAAAATGGATAGTTACAACTTCCCAAACCTGCATTAGCAACTTTTTGCAAAAAGTGCAAAAGTTGCTCAAGCAACTTTGCAACTTTTGAGCAATTTTTTCTCTTTACATATTTAGGTCAAATTGGTCCATCTAGGACTATTCTAGAACCCTAGTTAAGACTCCTAGGACCTATTAGGTAACCAAATACTTTTGTTTTCCAACCCTCGCAATATTTTACCTTAGGAATCCATATTTTTGTAATTATATTCAATCTAGCGTGAACCGACAAGATCTGCTCTACATTTTAATGTCTCAAGTATTGCCTCGTGGTCTGACTGGTGAACCTTCCAAAGAGTTTTATTATGTGGTTTTCCACCATATCTTAAATTTTTTTCATGAAATATATTTTTTATCCTATGGTTTTCATATTGTGCACAAGTTTCAACTATTTTACTTGTGCTCTTAGCAAGTCATTGTGAAAAGATTGTGGAAAGCTTTACCTATTACTTGTGGCTAAGTATTACTATGTATAACTTGCAGCTAGATTCAACTCGCATTTACTCACTTGATTCATGACTAATTTCAGTTCTTTCTAACTATGATAGAAACAAATGAAGTTAACCTAGTTGGGGTACCAAAATTCTTCATTTTCTATGCCTAGAAACATTTTTGAGGAGTTGATGGTATTATCATTGATCACTACTAACTATCATTGTGAGTTTGAGAATACTCATCAATGAAAATCTAGGACTAACTAGAACCTCTCAAAATATTCAAAGGCCATAAATTTTTAGTAGCTGTAGAGTGAATGGTGATATGAAATGTCACTTGATATTTATGTAATAAAAGAGTGTTGTGAAAGGATCCTTGAAATCAAGAAGGGGAGTGAATCATGGCATTGAACATCCAAGGAGTATAGCTATTTTTCCAAGCATTAAATTTCCACCCTTAAATTGAGCTCTCTAAAAATGTGATGCGGCATGAGTTTCTCCATAACACCCAACTTTAGGGTGACCATCTATGGCATGGTCAAAGACTTTAATTTCCACACAAGAACGGTGATAGAGTGATGCAATGTATCCATACAACTTTTGACCACTTGAGGAAGCAAAAAATATTTGAATGAGAAATTTTATACTAGCCATAGATATTTAAAAGACATTGAAAATAATATATTATTCTTTCAAGACAAATAAGGTACCGAGTCTCAAAATAAGAGTAAAATGATTCTCATCAGTGTTATGGCCAAGAACTACTTTTTGAATATAGTGACTAACAATTGCCCTAATTCTCCATGCCTTCTCATTCCTATGAAGGAAATATTAGTGAGTAAATTAACTAATCAAAGGTTCTAAAATTGAAGATCCTATGTGGTATCAACAATGGAGAAATTACAAAGATTTTGTAGATGATGCAAAAAAAATGTTCTTGACATCTTTGCATTGAAGGATTTTGAATTATTAGTAACTTACCTAGGAATATCTTTTCATGAAAGATTTTCCCAAACACTTTGGGACACCATGCTAAATTAAAATAAACAAAGGTGAACTTTATAGATGTTCAAAAAAATAACTTTTATTTGTAGGGATAATACAATTAATGCAACAAAAATTCTTACACCAACTTCCAAGTAGTTTCATGTTATCTGTTTGAAGTTTGAACACTTTGTCTGTTCACTTGACAAGTGGTTGTATATTAATTTGAACTCACTTTATGTCGCTATAGATGATATGTAGGATGTAATTTACAAAGTGTTTTAATGGTTATCTAATTTCAACTTATTATATGATGTAGCCAAGTGCCATCAGAGTTATTATATACATATGGTATGTTGTGCTATTTAATTTTTTTGAGAACTAATGCTTATAGTGCATCCAAATTTAGTTGTTATAAAGATGTGATGTTAGTGAATGACTTCTTTCTAATACTACTCTTCTACCTGATCTAGATTTCAACCCTTTTGTGGATCTAAAGGCTCAATCACAAGCCCATACAATTGGCAAAGAGAAAATTGTGATTGTATATCATCTGATTACAAAATGTTTGGTTGAGGAAAAAATATCGTAGCAATCAAGAAGAAAATTGGCCATGGAGAATCTGGTTATGAATTCTAATAAAAATAAAACCATTAAGGAATTGCATGATATATTAATCCATGGTGCAAGGAATATTCTTAATGACATTGGAATTGTAGCTACATCTATTAAATATACAAAGGAAGCTATAGAAAACATGCTTAATAGAGAGATTAATCTGAGAGAAAGGGACATTTCAGAAGAAAATAGTTATCTTTGTGCCATCTAGGGTATGCCAATTACTCAAGATGAAGAGACAAAAGCTATAGCTAATGGGAAAGAGTGGGAAGACCTTCTTGTACCCATGAAAGAAGTTACAAATAATGAGGAAGAGCTAGGAAGGGGAAAACAACAAAGGAAAGAAGTAACATATGCATGTGAGCCTATGTCAGATGAAGATGATAAATACTCACCATCTGCTAGTAGCTCAAGTAGTGCTAGAAGATCTTTAGTGCACATGTACACAAAAACAAAATTTTCAAATAGAGAAGTAACAAGTGCTATAGAATTATCCATGGAGAAATGTAAAATGAAGCCTCGAATTGGGTCATTAGTAGGAAAATAATTTAGTCACGCACTTTATTCTAGCACCACATATGTTTCAATTAGAAATGCCTATTCATCAATGGCCTTGAATTTACATGATTTGGGAAGCTTAGATACTCAAGTTGGACATGATCCCTCAAAATTCTCATCAAAAAATATTAATTATCTTAATAGAAAAAATAATCTCATTGCCACCTTTGGTGAGGTAGTCTCACTCTTTTTACAATGAAGACCAACTATCTGTAATCCAAGGTTTTAATTCAACTAACAAATGGAGAGCTCATTAAAGTATTAATTTCTTTCATGGAGTTCCTAATAAATATCAAGGTTCTCATTTAGGTGACCAATTTCCAAGAGGTCCATGAATAGACCCACTAATTTTCCAAATTGCAAAAATGGTAGATGCAATTTTGGAAAGAGTATCCCAATCAAAGAGAAGTGGAAATCTTAACGAATATAAAGTTATTGCAGATAAAATGGGCACATCTCCTTCACTAAAAAATATAATTTCTTCCAAAGAATTTAGTATGGAGATTGTCAATTCCCAAACATGTCCCAGTCAAGTAGATGACCAGGATGTTGCTCGAGTAAAGGGGATAGTAGTTTATTAAGGTATCTTTATAATCCCACTTGCATTTAGTTACTAATTTTTGAGCAACTAGCCAGTTGTTTTGGTGTGGGATTTTTTTAATACATAATGTCCTCATACAAGTACATGCCATTATTTGTAAATATTTTCTATTGTAAAGGATTAATGAGTAATATTTGTAATGTCCCTTTTTGGGACTAAACAATATAACTATTAAAATCACAAAGCTTCCATGATGTTGTAATGGAGATTATGTGCAATATTATTTTATTAACTCTAATTTGGTCAATAATACTAAATACATGTGTAAGAATAATTTGGTTCATATATATCTAGTTCTTAATTATCTAACTATTATGAATGACTTATTGCCTTTGGTTTGGAAAAATCTTTGTTGTATACAATACTCAATATTGGTATTCCTTTATATTTTTTATTGGTTAATGTTCATTTATGAAAATATATCCTTCAATGATGTGCCTTTTCTTTATTGGATGAACTTTCTTTAGATTCTCAAAATGACTATTTATTACCTATTGGAGGGTTGTGTCTCTTTGGCATCTCCTCAAGAGTAACATCTCTTCCATGCATTCCCTACTCTCTCTCTCTCTCTCTCTCTCTCTCTCTCTCTCTCTCTCTCTCTCTCTCTCCCTATTCAATCTAATGAACCAACTAGATATACTCTACATTTTAATGTCTTAAGTATTACCTCATGGTTTGAATCACGAACCTTCCAAAGAGTCTTATTATGTAGTTTTCCACCATATTTTATAAAGTGGACATTTTATGTGACAACAAGGTTTGAATAATGAAGAATCTTCCTCTCTGTTTGCCAATCCTCGAATATCCACAAGTAAGGGTTCTTCATAGAATGTCATCTAAGTCATGTGCTAGTTAAAATCATCACAGTGATATGGTACTCGAAACCTTCATCATCTATAATTGAGTGATCCAAAAAAAATTGGCCTATACACAATGAAACAAATAATAATCTGTCCCTTCTTCACTATTTTTTGGTGCAATAAGAACAAAAACATGGCCTATAGTGAAAAATGTACAAAATGTGGTCATTAATTTAGCAAATACTTAGGTAAAAATTGTAAAGTTACATATTGAGTTTACAAAGATATATATAAATATATAACCAGGTTGCACTAGATTAGACAAGTAGTCAAATTCAATGGATGAATCCATCTCTTCCATTTCTAGTGCTTGTGGGGGACAATAGGTGTCAATTGGGTGTAAAATTTGTATATTCTAATTGTCCACCCATTCAATCGACTCACACTCATCCCAATTTTCCTCTGCACATGATGGGCAATAGCATGCCATTCTACATATGTGGATACTCCATGAACTTGCATAAGAGCTTCTAAAAGGGTAAAATTCACTTTATCCTATTAGTATACAACAATCCTCATATGCTGCAATGTTAGTATTATCTATCAACCAAAAAATTCTATGAACCATAGACTTGTCATCCTTACCTACACCCATTGTAGTGTTACACCATTGGATGATGGATTTTGCATTTGTTAATGTTACTCCATCTTTTTACTTTAGTTCTTCACAAGCTAAAGATCTTTCGATGCATGCACCTACACCATCGTACTCTCCCTTTCTATGACCAACCTCTGTGAAATTTTGCATATATTAAATTCTAGATAACTTGTGCATCCTGCTCAACCAATAGAACATCCATGCATTCTTGAATTGAGATGTGCTATTGTCTGACCAAATAATGCGTTGGTGATATGGTATGCCCTTGTTATCAAAATCTCCATAAAATAGTTTAAAACAACCATATACAAACTCTGTGGAATGTGATCAATTGTTGTTACTGTAAAAATGGCACTCCCTCAATATCTTCCTATCATCTTCTATACTTGTAGGTGACTACATGAATGTTATGTGAATAGATATGGAAACCTATTAAGAAGTATAATACTTTTCTTGCACCTCATTTTGTGGTTGTAGTGTGTGTAGTTCTCTACAAAGTCTACAATTGAGACAATGGTATCCAATGGAAATGTATCCTTGCACAACTTGAATTGCAAATTAGCCATCGAGCTCAATGTGTATGTCTAACATACTCGTAAATAATATTTTCACAAAAATTCTTCATGAACTCATACAATAGAATCTTTTCAATGACTAAATCACATCTTTTACCCTGTTTCCCATCTTTTAGAGCATATATCACTATCTTATATTTTTCATAATCTACTATTTCATTTCCAATTGCATGTGTACTATCCATATGTTCAAAAGTTGATAAAAGCCACAAAGAATCACAAAATAAGCATGTACCATCTAAGCATGACATCTTGTAAAAATTTTGACCATCCCCTATTTCACATAAAATGTTGGATATAAATTCCCTTGAAGATCTAGGTGGATCATTCATGTCACAATCCTGTAAAACAAACTTAGAATGAAAAAACACACATATATGCCTAAAAACATCAAAATGGTTAGAAAATTCAATATGTATCCTACAAAAACAAGTTGTGCATGTGTGATTTATCTTCACATAAAAAATTTTACCCATCTCAAAAAATCTTTGACTTATTCAAATTTGAGGATACATACCAATAAATTTTGCAAAAAATTGTGTCTAAGTTGAGTCCAAAAAATGTTTCACATGTGAATCACAATTTCGGCTACCAATTCTCTTTCTTACAAAATCTCTTTGATTAGGGGAAACATGCATGTTATTTTTCTAAAAATCTTCAATTAATGATTTGAAAGCTTCACTAACTTCTTATTCTTGTGTGGTAGTCTACCACTAAATGTCATTGACTCATTTTTTGTTGGATCTCCCAATCTCTCACTCCTTACCATGGCTCTCCTTATAGCACCTCTACCAATTTTCAATGTGTTTCTTGTATTTCTCATGAGTTGAGCTTTCTTTATTTGGATACTTACTATTATTGATGTAAGTGCATGTCTTGTGATAATACTATCTTTGTTGCATAATTTAGAACCCACTTTGTCATATGCACTCATTAGATTATTTACAATTCTTTTTTCATTTGAATCATCCATCATTCTTAGCCCAATAATCTTCATGATGGACCTAAATTTCAAATTTCTCATCATTTAAACAAATAATTGGCATTGACCTATACTATTTAATTCTTCAAATAATAATCTCCACATACAATTAACTTTTCTTTAATAAGTACGCTTACTAATCTTGTCAAAAATTTATTTCATTATGTTAGTATCAATATAAATCAAATATTTTGGTCTTCAAAAATGAATTCTAGAAGGTGTTATAATCTCTTCCATTCCCTCAACATTTTTAACATCAACATAAGGTTGAGTGTTTTTCATAACTTAAATAGAAGATGATGTGCCTTGGTAATAAGATGTGAAAGATGGAATATCACCTACTGGATATGTTGATGTTGTGCCTTCAACATGACATGATGGAGTGTGTACATTATCGAATGTAGAAATTAGTTTCTCTTCAACATGAGATGATGATATGACTCCAACATTGGAAGATGGTTTAGCTTCACAATTCAATTGTCTTCTTGAGTGTAAGAGTCTCATTCTTTCTCTTTGTCTTCTTGATTCTTCCTCTTGGTTTCTTTGTATTGATGGTTCATGTTCCTCTTCAAAAGACAATTCTTCATTATTGCATAGCAATTTTCTTTGTTTACGTAGTAGTTTCATTTTTTCTCCTTTAATTGCCAAATCTCTCTCCCTCTCTTTCATTGATTAAGCTTTTGGTTTCTTCCTTAGCATGATAATGATGTCTATATGTCAAATTATTCAACCATCTAAATTACTTACAATTTGTAAACTATAAATCATTCAAATACATATATAAATTACAGTTATATCAATGAATACACAATATATATTAAAAAACTTGTCAAATTTCTAACCATTTCCAAATAAAAATTCATTCAAACATTCAAATTTCAATGAATTCACTATATATTAAAAAAATTGTCAAATTATAATGAAATTTGTCTCTATAGTAACAAAAAATATTTAAAAAGGATTGCACCAACCTTTTCTATAGAAAGAATGTTCAAATAGACTTCAAATAGTGTATCCAATGATTGAATTTGGTGTTTTCCAGCTCCTAACAACATGAAAGAATGTTCAAATAGCCTTCAAATAGTGTATCCAATGATTAAATTTTGTGTTTGCTAACTTCCAATAGCATGAAACCAATATTTTAACAAAATAAACAACAGACAAAAAATAGAATATGGGTCAGTAGGGACCCAAACTTTCATTATAACCATGTTTTGGTGTTTTAATTTAGTGCGTATGCACTATATCATGCATGCACACAATATAGTGTATTTGCACTATCTAAAAATGTCTCTGTCCCTATCCCACCCTCTTCAATCCTCCACTCCTCTCTCTCTCCCTCTCTCCCTATCACTCCTTCTTCCTCTCTCTCTCTCTCTCTCTCTCTCTCTCTCTCTCTCTCTCTCTCTCTCTCTCTCTCTCTCCATTTCTCCCTCCCTCTCTCCCTATTTCACCCTTTCCCAACCCCTACTCTCTCTCTGTCTCTCTCTCTCTCTCTCTCCCTCCCTCTCCCACCCTACTCTATTTCCCTCTCTCTCCTCCTCCATCTCTCTTTCTCTCCTACCCTATCTCACACTCTCTCTCTATCCCACCCTTTCCCATCCCTACACTCTCTCTCCTACCCTCTCCCATCCCTTACTCTCTCTATCCCTCCCTCTCCCACCCCTACTCTCTCTCTCTCTCTCTCTCTCTCTCTCTCTCTCTCTCTCTCTCTCTCTCTCCCCCCCCCCCCTTCTCTCTTTCTCTCCCACCCTCTCCCATCCCCTACTCTCTCTCTCACCCCCTCTCTCTCTATCCCACCCTCTCCCATCCCCTACTCCCTGTTTCCCTCTCCCACCCCCTACTCTCTCTCTCTCTCTCTCCCATCCCCTACTCTCTCTCTCCCTCTCCCAGCCCCCTCTCTCTCTTTCCATTTCTCTAGCTAAATCTCTCTCGCACACCTCTTTTTTACTATATATTTCTCACACACAACTCTCTCTCTTCCCCTATCACACCCTCTCTCATCCCATAATCTCCCTCTCTCTCACTCTCTCTCCATTTCTCTGTCCCTCTCTCTCTATCCTAGCTTATCCCATCCCCTACTCTCTCTCCATTTCTCCCTCCCTATCTCCCTATCCCACCCTCTCCCATCTCCTTCTCTCTCCCCATTGTCTACTCTCTCACACTCTCTACCCTCTCTCCCTCTCTCCTTCCCTCTCTATTGAAATTTAGTCTTACAAAGTGCATATGCACTATGTAATCCTAAACTTAAAAATTATTTACATAGCACATACCCACTATTTAAAGCTTTGGATTCTACCTAGCCTAAGGCTTGGATATGCCTTGGGAATCCAAGCCAAAGGTTTGGAGTCTCTAAACTAGTCTAAGATGTGTTTTGTAGAAAACATATGAAAAATGATTGATATTTCTTGTGTGCTCTCCTTCAAGTGTCCTCGTCATTGACCATCGATAAAATCAAGTTACGTGACATTGTAGATCTCTATGTCAGCTATTTAACCATATAATTTATTTTAAATTTGAACTATTTTAAGGCTTTCAATTATAATATCTTTTGAATGTATGTCCATTTTCTATCAAAAACCAACATGTACTAATTGGGGTGTAGATTTTAACTCGTTCATAAAATTTCACAACAACTTAGTTTTTTAGAAACTAGACTCTATTATACACACTTTGAAAAAAATAATTTTAGATTTTAGATTAGTTTTCAATCATTTCAAGGGGAAATACATATATATTTCACATTTTTGGGATGTGTCCAGTTACAAAATTCATTAAAAAAAATTACATATTATAAAATTACCCAAAAAATCTAGGATAAACTACATGATGTTAAGTAACTTTTGACCAAAGCTTTTAAAGAATTTCAAAAAAAATTAAAAATTTTTGGGGTTCACGCTTTGCACTATGTTATATTTTTTTCTCAAAAAATATTACCACTTTCTATGGCCCCCTTTTTTGAGGACCTAAAACTAAACCATTTTGAGAAATAACTAGTAGTTTAGAAACTAGATTCAAAGGACTATTTCTTTTTTCTTGGTCATATCTTAAAATTTTGAGTTTAACTATCTTTAAATTCTTGTTGAAGTTTAGAAATCATTGATTTTTAAAAAAAAGCAGCCACTATTAACCCCCTTTTGGCACCACAACTAGGTCTACTTACCCCTCTATATCATCTCATTCCTTGATGTGACATATCTTCATAATAATCTCAAAACATGAGACAGTGCCTTGTCTAAGCTTTATGATTTGCATTCATATTTCATTATTTTGTCAAGCAATTTCCATGCTTATGCTTTACCAATGTTTCCTTGATTGGTGACTTTATAGGTTCATTTGGTTGAATGATTGTCCTAATGTTCTCTCAATACTCGATGCCCAAGATAAATAGAGGATTGATGGGGGAAATAAATAGTTGGTTATGAATGATTATACAATCAAAAGCAATTCTCTAGTGGAATCATCATCTCCCAATTCAATTGCATTTTCACGTACTTGTAGCCAATTCAATTAAATTTATCAAATAGTATTTCAGATATTTGTTTGGAATCTCTATTTTTTTGGTAGGGATCTTACTTCCCACAATCGGGTATGAGACCAAGTATATTTTTATCAAAACTCCATGTGCTTTTGGATGTATTCCTTAATTTTGTTCAACATTTCCATATCATAGCCACATCAGATATGCAATAGAGGTCGTAAGGCTTCATACTTCACATGAAGATATCCAACAGTCCATTTCATTCATACCTATTTTTAATAGGAGTTACTTGTATGTGTCACAATAAAATGATTGTAAAATCTCAAGCTTGAGTCAAAACACATAACTTCATAGATGAATGATGATCTTGGGAGTCCATACTCATGTAGTGTTCATAACTAGTTTAAGGGAAACATATTAAAACTTGGGAAGCTCAAAGTCAACTCACAAAATATGTCATCCATATATCCATAATTATTATATCTCCATGGTAACATTATGTCCAAAAAAATTGCACACCTCCATTCCATTATTTTTGCAGCCATGTTTCACTTTCTATGACAATAACATTCTTCTTAGCCAACACCTATTATTTGTGCATTTCCTTTGTGATATTAGGATTTGCACCTATCGCCTATGTTTTCGTGAGAATTTTTGTCAAATAGTTCACATGCCAAGTCTAAGCCCTTGTTAAGGCCACTGATTGGTGAGGAATAGAAGGCATTGGGTCAAGAAGTTCATCGAACTTGTCATCGCGTCCTAAAATCTTCGCATGGTGTATTCTTCACCTTCAAAGTATCTACCTAACATGCAAATGATTTTTGGTTTTTTTTTGACTTGATAAACTTACCAAGGATCACTGAGACCCTTTGTTTCTTGACATGTTTTCAGAATTCTTCTCAATGATTAAGGAACAATGCCAATGTGCAACTGTATTCAGTCATTATTTTCGAACTTTATGCACTTACAAATTTCCTAAGACAATTGGTCTGCTATATATAGATCTCCTATCTATTTAGTATTATGTGAGTCTATCAGTCCATATACTAAACTTTCATCAGGCATTTTAGCACACAGTTGGACATTTTCTCTCCTTCAATGGCATTTTGTTGTGAATCATGAATCTCAAGGGTTGAGCTTAGTGTTGATGGAAGCCATCAAAAAATGATCATTCTAAACTCTCATAGATATATTTTCATGCTATCTCCATGACTGATCTACAAGTTCCAAACAATGCCTATAAACTATGTAAGGATGGCCCCTCTCTAGATAAAACCAATCTTTAGATTATATCTATGAACTTTGTTTCTAGCTGGTGGTTATTTTAAAAGTTGGAGTTTGGGTTGGAATGTTTGGGTTAAGATTAGGTCAAAAAAATTTAGTACATAGAGAGAGGTGGTTTGAATATGTAGTGAGAGAGTATTTTTGGTATGTGGAGAGATAAAAACTCAAGTACATGGAGAGAGAGAGTATGAGCTTTAGTACGTAGTGAGAGAGGGGTTTAAGTACACAGTGAGAGAAAAAATCATCTCAATTTTGTTCTCACTTAGAGATTAAAACTTCATTTTAAACCCCTAGGTAATTATGAAGGTAAAAATATTGTAGTTATTTCATCAAGAAAAAGAAAATTGGCCCTATTAGTTGGTTGCAAAAATACTACCTCACTGGTAGACTACACAACAAGAGAATCCAAAAATATTTGGATATCCAAAAATCACTCCTTCTAAGTCCACTTTATATACTTTAGACATAGACACAAATTTGTCCAAACCCTATGCCATCCTCATTCTCTTGGTAACTAGAGAGTGAAGAGAACTTTGCCCCCAAAATAGAGCAATCCATTAAAATATATTGTAAATACCAAGGCTAAATAAGTAACATGAGTAGGACACAAAATTTTCCTCAACTAGTTTAGATAGGGATGTTGACCCTATCGAAAGGCATATTGTCAATTAGTGCTAAAATACATAGTAAGTCGGTTAGTACTGCAACAAAGATTTCCCTCGGGTAGCAAGCATTAGTATATCTCAAGCTATTGAGTAATTGAGTGTTAACTTGTATGAACCAAGTTACCAATGTCATTTGAGCTCTAGTGTAAACTGAGTTAGCCTTGCATTCTAGTTTTAGAATGAGAACCAAGTAGTTAGAGTAGTATGAACTGAGCCAACAAAGTTTTCCAAGTGATCAATGTAAATCAAGCATCTAAAGTCAATTGAGTGCTAGATTTAGCCAAGTTGATAGTGTTTTCTGATTGTCTACATATTACCTGAGTAAGCTATTGGACCCATGTATCATCTTTGAGCCAACTTGGTAATTATTTTTGAAACTATTGAATTTATATTATAGCCAACCTAATGAAGAGTTACTATTTTCATCCAAATCATCATGGATTTACACATTTATTATCAGACATGAATGAGAAGAATAGAAGAGTAGATTGATTAGGATGCTATCAAGTAGTACAGAGGAAAAGTGGAGACTAATCTATCATAGTCAAATGATCACTATATTATTCAAAGGATCCTTATCAAAAAACAAACTTGTAAAGAAGAGATCAACTTGTTGACTCATCCTAATAGGTGTATCATTTTGAAATTCTCTAACTAGCTAGACCTCACAGTCCTAGAAAAATATCTTAATTGAGTGCATACTTCATTTTATTCTATAAATCCTTTCACAAGGTGGACCTAGCAGTCCTACTTACTCTTAACTGAGTAGATCACTAGAAGTGATCAACTGTAACCCCTAATAGGTGAACTTTATCACTGCGATTGTGAAGCATTGTGGGTGTCATTCCCACCCCAGTTTTACCTTCTCCTTGGAGGGTTTGTGGGTTACCAAATATTATGTCAAAGTGTTATGGTATTGTTACTTTTATTTCTTTATATTCCATGCATCAAATTACATTAGATAATCTAATAAAGTGGGATTAATAGAAATAAGTTATGGCTGTTCCTGATTCACCCCCCCACCCAGTCACTTGGTCATTATTACATTTCCAAAATTTGGTATTAGAGAAAGGTTCTCTTAACAAAATTTTAGTAGCTTGAGAGTAAAGATCTAAGGCAATGGAAGTGTACAAACTAGAGAAAATAATTGAGAATGAAAAGATGGATCTAGATGTGGCCATGGAACAAATTAAGAAACTAAAGGATCAACTCTCTCAATCCCTAAAAAGAAGAAAAGAGTTACTAGTATAGATAAATGACAATACATATACAAGAAAAAGGAATAGAAGAAATTTGTAAAGAAAGAAGTTTAGAAGAAGAAAATGCAACTATAGAAGATCTAGTTGGAAGGAACATCATTTTGTAAGAAGAAGTTAAGTAATTGAAAAGAGAATAAGAGATTCATTCAGTCAGGATATGTGAAGTCATGGAAAAAATAACAAAGTTGAAAATGATGAAGAGATGGTATATGAAGATAAGATATTACTCAACACAAGACTAGTAAAAAAGGACAGTGAGATCTAGTGGCTATCACTACATCAATTAGATATGATAAATCAGCTCAATGGTGCAAATCAAGAAGTCATCAATCATTTGAGAAAAAAAATGATAGACTTAAAAATGATCTTAGAAAAGAAAAATAAATGAATGAAAGAATGATGAGATCATAAGAAATCATGAATTAGTTGATTGAACTATCTTATAAAAGACACAAAAGAAAAATAGGATTGGGTTGCACTAAACAAGGAAAATCATCACAGCAAGTAGTTCAAAATAACAAAAGGCCTACATTCAACCACTATGGAAAGTTATCCCACTCATCATTTAACAAATGTTGGAGTAATGGAAAGTCAAAGTTCAATGGAAATTTATATAGTAAGAACAAGTGAATGTAAAGATATAACCAAAGTTTCAAGGAAAGTGCTTTAAATGTAACAACCAAGGTGATAAATCTTCTATATACAAAATAAAGCAATGAAACATTGTACCAAGACCTAGAGCATTTATCAGTTGGGATTATAATACATGGTAAAGATGTTATCTATGTGGAGAATATGGACACATTGGAGAAAACTATGTAAGGACTCACTTTAGGAAAATGAATCCTACAAAAAGATGCTATGTATGCAAAGAACTTGATTATTTGGCAAGAAATTGCATTAATTGAGCTACTACAAATCCTAATAATGAAAATAAAGGTAAGACTAGGATTGATGAGATCAAGACCCAAAGGACTCAAAATGGGTAAGAAAATCTCTAGAAAGCTCAAGTCAAAACTCTAAAGTTGTTGACACCCAAGTCAATGAGTTGGGTGATACAACTACCTCTGAATAAGCTTACAAGGAGACTACTAGTGTTGTGAATAAAAAATAAGATCATACATCAGTTATAGATGAGTAAGCAAGCAAGTACAAATAAACATATCAAATTCACAAGGAAAAATGGAAGAATCATGTTTTAACTGAGTCAAATCTTAGTTATAACCGAGCTATCAGATATTACTAAGTTATTCTTTAAGCATAAGTGTGTAATGTTGGGTTCTATGATTTAACCAAGTCATATGACTTAACAAAGTGAAGTTGGGTTGGCATCTAATTCTCAATGAGTATCATGATGTATAGTTCATGCCAAATTTGAAGACCTAACCAATTAATTTCACCTACCATAGTATGGAGCATTTATGAGGCCCTAGAAGTTGAAATTTTAATAAAGGAAAAATTGAGAGTTTAATCTTTCACTGCAACTCTAGAAATCAAACTATGTAGAGCATTCTTCGAGCCCTTGGGAAATTTAAGAGAAAATTGATTGTCAAGATAAGTTGCAAGAAAGTCTATTTATTATCAAGAGCTCTTCATTTACCAAGCATAATGGCAGCTTCATCAAGCAAAAATATAAGGAATGGTTCTAAAATGTTGGTTAAGAACACAATTTGCAAAGCACCTAAATTCAAATTGTACCCTACAATTTTTGAAGAGAAGGATCCCAAAGGAGCACACTCAGCCATCCCTCTGAAGGTACTTCTAATTCATGATGTAAGGACTCCTTATCACTATTCTATCCAAGAATTGGTTAATTTTGAGCTGGATTAGGCATACAATGTGTTGTGTGAGAATGAAGATTTGAAACTTGAACATAAGCATTTGGAAATAAAGGGTTTCACCCACATTATTCATATGTCGAGGAACTTCCAAATAAAATTGATAAGTTATGTATTTAGAAGAGTCCACAACATGATCTTTTTCCTTGAGAAACTAGTTAAGATCACTAAGAAGATGATCCATCAAGTTATTGGATATCCAATGTTGGAAAATTCTAAGAAAACCAAAACCTTAGCTCATGGAGAATTGACAAAGAAAACCCTAGCTAAATTAGATGGAAGAGATATGAAGCTAAACGATGATATTGATATGGAAATCTAGTTTGAAACTCATGTCATAGCCCACAAGATATACATTTCTAGTAGACCTAATAGTGTTCCTTGTGAAGTGGTTAACCTAGCATACAAAGTTGTAAAGAGCAACTTATACTTTGATCTCATTGAGTTCTAGCTCATTTAGTTGAGTAAGAACATGGAGAGCATCCAAGCTTCCAAGGAAAATTCATATAAGTTTAGCTCCCTTCTAATGTGTTTATTTTTCTATGTACAAAAATTTTGTCCATCCATAGGAAATGTTGTATGGAGCAAGGACAGACCTATGTTATATCGTATCATGATTTCATTAGTAAAATGGGTGAGAATTTTGATGACATCATGGATGCATATTTTGAGAACTTCAAGGAGAAGATGAAAAATAGGTTTAGAATTCCCAAGAAATTGGTTGATGATTATGAGAAAGACATCTGTTTCCTAGTTGATTGTGACAAAGTTCATATTGAAGTAGTCAAAACTAGGATTGCATGGGTAAAACCATGGGTAAAAGCATTAGAATATGAAGTTATCATTGATTACACAAGAGATATCATTGAAGCTCTTATCAATGAACCAATGGATCCTAATGCTACCTATGATGAATCCAAAACCAAAATATCATTTGAGATGCAAATTCCTCAAATTTTGAAAAGAGGAAAGAAAAGGATAGAAAACTTTGAGAAGAAATTTGGGAAAAAAGATGTCACTCTCATGCTTACTAAGGGTAAAGGTATTGATATAGGAGAAGAAGAAGAGGAAAGTGAAGATGAAGAAGAAGAATTAGAGGAACCTCCAAAGAAGAAATGAAAAAAACCATTAAGAAAATCTAGAAGGTCTTCTACTCTTGTGATTACTACCACCAAGCCTAGGAAGTCAAGAAAGAAACTAAGGCTTGATGATGAAGATAAGGATGACACACCAATCATCTCACTGAAGAAGCCCTCACCATCCTTTGAGAAACACCTAAAATCAATAATGGAAGGAAGTTGAATGGCAAGATTAAAATTCTTCAAATATGAATCTAGAAATAAGGAGGAGTAGAAACAAATAGAAGATGCATTAGTAGAGAAAATGGCCAGATGGAAGTATGACCCTGTTGAACTAAAAGGGTGTGCTCCTAAAATCTTATTGGAGGATGTTTCTCACCACTAGACTAATGTAGTAAAAACAAAGAAGGAAATTAGAGAAAAGACCATGGGAGGAAGATGATGCCAAATCTCTCTAAGAAGGAAATAAAGGAGGCAATGTCAAAGTATGGAACCAAAAAAATTCCTAGATTCAAAACATTTTAGATTATGTTGAATGAAGTTGAGGATGTTGTACAATCCACATCCAATATGTTGAAAAAAAAAATGATCTAAGTGATAAGAAGGAAGAGGAAGATCTACTAAAGGTTTGAACCATTGAATAATATGATCCTAAAATGATAGCAACAATAGTTATGACATCTCTTTCAACTTGTCCAAGCCAAGCCCCTATCTCATCAAGCTCCAAAATATAGTCTACCAAGTTGAAAATAGTTCAACCAAGTAGTAAAGAAAAGGAAGGAAAAGAAAAAGAAATTACACCTTCACCAAGTGTAGATAAAGAAAAAGAGGAGAAAGAAAATACTTCATTGAGCAACAAGTTCTAACTACTCTAGAGGCAAGCCTAACTGATCAACTACCTATCAAGGATGAGGACATGGTTGAAAAAGATAAAGAAGAAAAGCTTCAATCGAGCAATAAAGAAAAGAGTGTTGAGGCCAAAAGGGAAAGAAATCATACCTTCATTAGCTATCAAGGCCAAAGTAAAAGAAAAGAATATTGATGATATTGACTTAGATGAAGAGATCGTGTTTCCAAATTGGGACCAATCTAATCTTTCTATTGAAAAAATTGATATAATGGGTGAACTTTAGAAGAAAAGAGCCAAGCAATAGCAGGGGAGAGTAGAAAGGGACAAAAGGAAAATCCTTGAGGAAATCAAAGATATATTTTTGGATGCATTTTCTATAGAGGTAAATGAAAATGTCCCCATCATTAAACAACTAGTTTAAATTGTACATAAGCTCAATAAAGACATAGATGGTTAGGAAAAACTTGTTGTAAAGGCAAAAAGGAAGTTTGAAAGTAAATTTCTACAAAACATCATATAGAAAATTTCCATTGACCAAGAAAGGTTATCCATTCTTATTGCTACATTGGAGAATTTTGTAAATAATGTTGCTTCCTTATTAATAAAAATTGAGTGAGATGATACATTTTAGCAAGGAAATCAAGGATAAAATGGCTAAGATTGATATGGACTTGAAGGCTAGTGCTAGTGATTTGGCATGTAACTCGACTTCTAGCTCAACTCATATTTAAAAAGTCAAAATTTTAATAGATCTATAGGAAGAAATATTAAGGGAAGAGGGCATAATAAGGGTAAACTTGATAGATATTCAGAGTATGATGCTTCCTCATATGGATATTATACAGAAGAGAATTGAATATGCAAAGACACTAGTCAAAGATACAAACCTTTCAATGTTAGAGCATATGATGGAGTTATCAACTGAGATTCAGATAGAACTACATATCTTAAAGGTATTGCAAGATAATTGGGATAAGAGTATTTGTTTAAATTAGAAGGTGCATAATTATATATATATATATATGAAGGGGGAGATATGTAAATCATAAGAATTATATAGAATATATGTAAAAAGAAGATAAACAAAAAAATTTTGAAAAATTGAAAATAGATAGTTGTAACTAAGTTGCAAAGTTTTTAGTTCAAACCAAGTTGCATAATAGAGCACATACAAAGGGGGAGTTTGACTAAAACATTTTTGATTGAATATTTTGTGCATGACAAATTTTTTTGTTACTAATGCCAATGGGGGAGATTGTTGACCCTATGGTAAGACATATTGTCAATTAGTGCCAAAACAATTAGTCATCATGTAAAGTTGGTTAGTAGTGCAACAAAGCTTTCCCTTAGGCAGAAAGCATTAGTATAGCCTGAGCTAAGAAGGAGATGAGTGTTAACTTGCATAAACCAAGTTAGCAGTATCATCTAAGCTCTCGTATAAATGAGTTAGCTAAGCATTCTAGTTTCATAGTGACAATAGAGTAGGTAGAGTAGTGTAAATCGAGCTAATAGAGTTTTCCAAGTGATCAATGTGAACCGAGTATCTAGTCAATCAAGTGCTAGAGTTAGCCACCTTGATAATGTTTCCCGAGTGTCTTCATATCATCCAAGTAAGCTATTGGACCAATGTATCAACATTGAGACAACTTGGTAATTATTTTTGAAGCTATTGAATTTCTATTATAGCCAACCTAATGCAGAGTTACTAGTTGGATCAATATATATGGAAGATATCTTATTTCATCCAAATCATCATGGAGTTACACATTCATTATCATAAGTGAACGAGAACAATAGAAGAAAATATTGATTAGGAGGTTACTAAGTAGTACAAAGGCAAAGTAGAGACTCATCTATCATTGTCAAGTGATCACTATATTATTCAAACGATCTTAATTAAAAAATAATGTTGTAAACAGGAGATCAACTTGTTGATTCATCCTAATAGGTGTATTAGTTTCAAATCCTCTAACCAAGTGGACCTAACAGTCCTTGTAAAATCTCTTAATAGAGTGCATACTTCATTATATTGTATAAATCATTTCACAAGGTGGACCTAGCAATCCTAATTACTCTTACCTGAGTAGATCGCCAAAAGTGATCAATTGTAAGCCCTAACATGCTAACTTTATTACTATAGAAGTAAAGAATTGTGGGTACCATTCACACCCTAGTTTTATGTTCTCCTTGGAGGGTTTCAAAGTTACCAAATATTGTGTCAAAGTGCTATGGTATTATTATTTTTATTGCTTTATATTCCATGCATGCAAGTTGATTAGATAATTTAATCAAGTGGGATTAAGAGAAATAAGTTTTAGAGGCCCCTGATTCAACCCCTGATTTAATCTAGTCAATCGAGTGCTAGTGTTAGCCAACTTGATAATGTTTCCCAAGTGTTTTCATATCATCCAAGTAAGCTATTGGACCAATGTATCAACATTGAGACAACTTGGTAATTATTTTTGAAGCTATTGAATTTGTATTATAGCCAGCCTAATGCAGAGTTATTAGTTGGATCAATATATATGGAAGATATCTTATTTCATCCAAATCATCATGGAGTTACACATTCATTATCATAAGTGAATGAGAAAAATAGAAGAAAATATTGATTAGGAGGTTACTGAGTAGTACAAAGACAAAGTAGAGACTCATCTATCATTGTCAAGTGATCACTATATTATTCAAACGATGCTCATTAAAAAATAATGTTGTAAAGAGGAGATCAACTTGTTGATTCATCTTAATAGGTGTATCAGTTTCAAATCCTCTAACCAGATGGACCTAAGAGTCCTTGTAAGATCTCTTAATCAAGTGCATACTTCATTATATTGTATAAATCCTTTCACAAGGTGGACCTAGCAATCCTAATTACTCTTAGTTGAGTAGATCACTAGAAGCGATCAATTGTAAGCCCTAACATGCTAACTTTATTACTATAGAAGTAAATAATTGTGGGTGTCATTCACACCCTAGTTTTACCTTCTCCTTGGAGGGTTTCAAAGTTACCAAATATTGTGTCAAAGTTCTATGGTATTATTATTTTTATTGATTTATATTCCATGCATGCAAGTCGATTAGATAATTTAATCAAGTGGGATTAAGAGAAATAAGTTTTAGAGGCTCTTGATTCAACCCCCCCCCCCGCACCCTCCCCCCAACCCCCACCCCCACGCTCTTAGTCACTTCGTTATCATTACATTTCCAACAAGGGCATCCTTCAAATACCTAACACCCCTAAACAATGCATTTAGCATTATTAAAAAATTATCCTCCATCAAAATGCATAGAAAGGAGGATAGACTAAAACAAGTAGCTCTTACCAACAATAAGGGTAAAAATATAAAGAGAAATTTTATACTAATATGCCACATAAGCCCTTTGACATAAAATATGAAAAAATGAATGGATAAATCAAACACGACATCACAATGAAATGCAGGAAATTCACATGAAATGGAGAAGACCAATATCAAATCAACATTATGATTTAAATAAATAGATAACTACATCAATAGTTGTATAACATAACAATCAAAATTCCAAACTAAAAATTCAAGATGATAATGACTCAAAGTCAGTGCATACCAACCAATTAAATTGAGTAAAAAATGTCGAAGACATCCAACAATGTAGTTGTCACAGATCATGAAATATTGAAAAAGACACCACAATGTTTTTTACCTTATCAAACATAGTTGTCCTCCCTCCTTCTACCAAAAGTGTTAAGACCCAATGTAGGAGCCTCCAAAAAAATTCATAAGGTCACAACTAGGTAGGCAATGCCCATAACCCATTTTGGGGTAAGTTCACAAAGTTGTGGTACCAAAAAGGGGATATAAGATGCCAATTTTTTTTTCTAAAATCAATAATTTCTTAACTTCAATGAGAATTTGAAGATAGTTACACTAAAATTTTGAGCCAGTGTATAGATCACCACCTTGGGAAATGTGCCCATTTTATGAGTTTTTTTTTACCTCATATTCCAACTATGTCCAAATAGAATGTGCCTTAAATGGAAATAGGGATTTTTGGCTGCTCCAAGCTCAATAGTGAGGTCTATTTTTGTTCAAAGTGCACTAGAAATAAGTAATCCCTTAGATCGAAAAAAAAAATATTTTGAAGAACCAAAACCCTTTGAAAAAAGCAAATATGAAAAAAAATCTAAACCTCTCATAAATAGAATATGGGAATGAAGATCTAGAGCTCTGATACCATATTGAAGTTGATGAAGGATAAACCCCATAGCTCCCAAGAATCACTTACATGTAAACACCTATCATAGAAAGAGAGAAGCAAAAGCTATGGAGGCTAGAATTTCCAAATCCATAGATGATACATTCTTGATGAGAAAAAAGAGAAACTTCTATAATCAAAAGTGAATGAATAATTACAAAGAGATCAATCTTTATCAAGGATATCAAAACCCTAAAAAGGTAAAATCTAGGTTGCATGATAATAATTAATAAAATAATTAATTATTATATGCCTAAATTTTAGCTTAAGAAAACTAGAGATAATAAGTGACTTAAAAAATAAATCAACATGATTTAATTAATAAGAAAATACTTTATTACACTAACAACCATGTTAAGGGAAAAACCACCAAGGACCAGTAAATGAAAAAATTTACTCTTTAAAAGTAAGATCTACTAGGAGCCAACCCTATTAAAGGTTACATACATGTTGTTAATGTTACTTGATTAGATGATTTACACCAAATATCATCTAAACCTTATCACTCCTCAATATGAGTGACCTTCTATAAATGACTTACAAATATTCAATTGAATTTCACTATACAATGGATTTTCTAATAAGACTACCGAGTCAACTTGGTTAAGAGATTTTTTTCTTCAATGATTAGATAGTAATAGTGAAATGATAAAAGAATAATGCAACTACCTTTTCTATTTTAGATCACCAATTTTTTCATTGTTTCACCTCTCTTCTTCCTCTTTCTTCCTTTTGGATGATTCACTCACATACATATCAACTTCAAACTTCCACTTGCTAGATTTTACAATGTTGCTTTGTGTCACCTTCTTTCATCTTCTTTACACATAACTTGATCAGCAGTAATGAACAATCTATTCATCCCTTAAATAGACTATAACAAGAAAAGAAAAACTCTTCTTAATTTTAGTTGGAAACATCATTTCTAATTTTTATTTGTATACATATACATTAGAAAAAATGATGGTTTGAAGACAAACATGAAGAGTTAAAAAAAGAAAAAAAGGGGAGAATAAGAAATTAGAAGAGAAGAAAAAGGGAAAGGAGGAGGAGGTGAAGATAAAGAATAAAGAGAAAAAAAATGGAAGGAAAAGACATCTAAAGAGGAGGAGGAGGAGGAGGAGGAGGAAAAGGAAGAGGGGGAGGAAGAGGAGGAGGAGGAGGAGGAAGAAGAAGAAGAAGAACAAGAACAAGAACAAGAACAAGAGGTGGAGGAGGAGGAGGAGGAGGAAGAGGAAGAAGAAGAGGAGGAGGAGGAGGAGGAGGAGGAGGAGGAGGAAGAAGAAGAGGAGGAGGAGGAGGAAGGAGGAGGAGGAGGAGGGGGAGGAGGAGAGTTATTTGTGAAGGAAGACCATGCGGGATTCACATGACTTCGATTACAAAATTAAAATTAAAAAATCTAATTAATCATTATCATCCACTTCAATTAGAACACAGAACTAGAGGATAAGTTTGATAGAGTTGTCAATTTCTCGATGCATTTTATGCACTTGGCAGCCACTACCCTCTATCTCATGCAAACTAAAAAGGATGGTGCAACTATTGACAAGGAGGTGGAGACTAATTTCTCTCTATATGGCTTCCTAGCTGATGATTGGCTTTTTCTACTCTTGGAGAACCAAAGAAAGAAGTGATTGGTTACCTCCTATTAGTGTGCTTCTTATTCAATTTTTTGCTTACAATAGTTAGTTACTTGCTTAGCCTTCAGGATCTTTTACATTTTTTATGATAGACTAATTTTATGGCAATTTTCTATCCTATGTTTTTGATAAGGTAAACAGGTTTTAAGGGATCCTGAAACCCATAAGTTTAACAACAAGAAAGGCTGAAAATAAGCGAAAAAATGCCCAGCCAAATCATAATCCTTACGACTGAAAATAAGCCCAAAGGCCCAGCCCGAAATAGCTGCCCACTAAAAAGTCCAGAGAACCAACCAGAAAAATAGAGACCAGACAAAAAGCCAAAGCCAGGAGAAACAAAAACCAAAGGACAGAGACCAAACCTAGTAGACTACTTCTCCATCTCGAGCATGGTTTGGGCAGCTTCGGCGCACTCTTGTTGCTCTTCTACCTTATGATCCTGGGCGTTCGTCAAATCCTGCTCCATAGTGCTGTCCTTGGCTTTATCCACATCCAACCTATCTTTGTCTCTGTTCTGTTTATCATCTTCCTCCATCTGGTTCCTGTCTTTGAGATTATCCAAGAGAGAGAGAGAGGATTTTCTATCCTATGTTAAAGTTTATGTACAATGTTAATATTTTTTTGGTTTAGAGCAGTACTTATTTTTACATCATGTTTATGGGTAGGTTTTTTAATATTTAGAAAGGGGGTTGGGTAATCTCATAGTAATGACTTCCAACTGATCTTCAGTTGTTTTTTTCTCTATTCTAGGTCAGCCCCCATTTTGGATGCTTCTTGATTTCAAAAACATCATCCACTTGTAAAAACTAAATAAGAAAACCATCTTGGCTTGGACCATGAAGAGATTGGTCAGGAACATTGTGAGGTGTGGAGTTTTATACCAAAATTAGTCTATTAGGTATATAAGAATTGAGTGGGAGGACATAGTTTTTGCAGTGATGTTAAAAAATATTGCCCAATCACTAACCCAAGTAATTAAGCTCCTTGCCTCTTTTACTTTCTCTATTTGACATGAAAAGAAAGGTGTTTTTTTGAAATACTCTCCTAAAACGAAATCGATTCATTTTCAAATGCTCTCATCAATTCTTCAATTCAAGTATATAACCATAAAGGATATAATAATATAATTTTATTTCTAAATTCAATTGTGTAAATTTTTTAGCATCAACATTTCGAATCACATTGTATGATCCATCATTAGGATCATAGAGAAGGATAGTAAAGAAAGAAATAATTCCAAATGTTAATGCTGGATCATGGAGTGTAAATCAAAATGTTGATGCTTAAACACATAAATAATCCAATCCTGAAATAAAATTATATTATAAATGGATTGTAAAAATCTAATTGTTCATAGAGGATATGCTAAGATTTCCACGAAATAAAGCATAGAAGAAAGGAAAAAATATATAATTGAATTAATAAAAATTAAAGTCATAAAATACAATATGAATTAATTTAATGAAAACTAATAAATTTATCTATTTTAAATAACACAATATATCTTTTTAAATTTTTTTTAACAATTTTGTAAATATATTATTGCAAATAAGTTTTAAAAAAGGCAACAATTATATACTTTGAAGAGATATTATATATCAACATCTTAAATTATATAATTTTTTATTAAAATTATAAATTTGGACATAGTTAATGTTATAAAAAAATGTCATATTTGTATTGACTATTTGATTAAAAAAATTATTTAAAAAATTATAGGTACACCAATTTTTTTTAGCTTGCACAATAAATGTAATGTGCTTTTATAGCTTCCTTGAACTTGTTAAAATAATAATAAGTTTGTGTGTGTGTGTGTGTGTGTATAATTTAATTTAATTTTTTATTAGAATAGAACTTGTTTTGAATGAAATAAATAAGATATTATATAAGTTGTATAGATTTATAATATCTTGTAGGAAAAAGAAAAGAGTTTCCAATTAATAGACTTTCAAATGAAAAGAAGTAAAATTCTATTACTAACATTTCAATTATTCTAAGTTTTACAATTTTTATATTTTAAAGTAAATTCATTTATACATTCAGATTCTTATGGATGTATTTGATTCTTTTGCAATGTTATTTTAAAATAATTAATTTTTTTTTTCAAAAAGATATTAGTTCATATGTTTGATACTTCATAATAGACTTTTTAGTAATTCAATTATAGTTAGTATTAGGATTTAACCTTCTTATATAGATAGGTTATTTCTTATAAATATTTCAATCATTGAAACTTGAAAAATACAAATACTAGATATTTTCATCCAAATTTAAACTTTCCATACATAGTATGGAAGTTACCATTCACATTCTTCAATTTTTACATTTAAGTTGACAGGTTTATATTCATAAATGTATTTTTTCCCTCTATAATTTTTAGCCTTTTGTTTAAACTTTAATTTCCCAGCTATAAAAACAACTTTAGATTTTTTACTTCTTACTTTAAAAAATTACCTTTATTTTCTCCCATTCTTATCCCTAATAATATTGGGAAAAAATTGGCTTTTTTAAGAATCTTCTATAATTTCCTTTTCTTTCTTAACACTTGTTTTTGTTGTTTTATGGAAACAACAAAAATACTTCATGTGAAGAACGAGGATGGTTTGATGGATGTCTTAAAACTCCATTTAATTTTGAAGGCTGATAGATTTTTTCTAATTTAGGCACAAATTGTTTTGATTAGGAATAGGTAGTGAAGGTGTGATTTGTAATGGGCACCCTTAAATGCCCAAAAACTAAAACAACTATTGATAAGAATTTTGTCAAATAGTTTGCATCCAACTCTTTATTCCTCTGTTTACTAATTTGAACTATTATGACTTTGTAAATGTGATGTTTATATTGTTTTCTTGCATGGAATTGAAAATACAACAACATGAACAAAAAGAAAGTAGAATTATATGCAGATTGCAAATTGTATTACTACTAATAAGATGTTATTTTTAGAATTTAATAAAATCAAGTACATGGCAAGTTATCAACCTAATAATTTCTCTATTATTATTGACATAATACTCCAACAAATGTTATTTAAACTTGCTGCTATAGTGGCATGACTAGTGCCACATGAATAGTAATCATGTGAATAGTATCACATGAATAGTACCCACATAACAATGTTTCTATAGTATTTTAATCTCCAAATAGTCCAATATCTTCATAAAATCATTCTCTTAAAGTAGCATAAGCATCGGATGAGTAATGAAGAAGATATGAGCACAACATCAAATCTGCCTGTACCTAAAAATGCACCCAATCTACTTGGTAATGAATCTGATGAAAATGAATTCCAAAGGTTGAACCACAAAAGGAATGACATCTTGATGTCCTCTAATTCTAAGAACAGATCTGTAACTCACACATCAATTTTCTTTTTATATTCAAACTACTGAACAATGGCCACCAACCCTTCTTTTATTTCCACTTCATAGGGTTGACCCACTTTTCACAAGCAATGTGGGATAAAGTGTTTTAAATTAAAATAATATAAAATAACATCTTATGAGTCCCTTGAGCATCCCCTCTCAAGCACACAACCCAACATAAATAATATTTAAGTAACACTAAATATCATTTTAATATTTAATTTAATTGCTACTTTAATAAACTTCAGACATAAAATAATATATCAATCAGATTTGAAATGAAGCAAGTAATAGCTTGTCAAAAATATCTTAATGCAAAGCTTCAAGTCCAATCATTAGAAATATGCCAACTTTGATGCCTAGTCAACTTACTATAAATAGAAATTCAATCTAAATACCCCACAAACAAACTCCAATTGGCCTCAAACTAGGAATGACTAGGCCAAGTCACTCCAAGATCCCTCTTAAGTCCTCACTACCCCTTGGGACTATGCAAGACTAGGCTAGTGGCAACATAGCTAACAATTGCTAAAGAGGGGACATTATAGTCTACCCCCCTTAAAATTTCTTGTTCTCAAGAAATCTTAGTCTCATCTATTATAACACCTACTCACCTTCCCATGTAGCATCCTCATCTGGTAGGTATTTCTACTTTACCAAGTATTCCTTAACTACCCTATTCCTAAGAGTTCTCTCCTTGGTATCCAAAATATCTTTAGGAACTTACACAAGCTTCCTTTCCCTGTCCAATGATGGCAAATCTACAAAAGAAAAAATTCTTTGACCAATGGCTTTCTTAAGCCTAAACACATGAAGCACATTAAACACTCAGCTACCCTCTGAAATCTCAATCTCATATGCAACCTCTCACACTCTATAAATCACTCTATAGGGACCATAAAACCTAGGCTTCAACTTCTTTTCTCTACTCTTCTTGAGTGATGACTATATGTATAGTTGTAACCTCAAGTAAACCATATCCCCTACATCAAAACTATGCTTTACCCTGTGTTGATCACCATACAACTTCAATTGATTATGAGCCTATTGTATGTTCTTCCTAAGCACTCTTAGGAAATCCTTACTATCCTTCAATAAGTCTATGGCTTTGGGCACTCTGTTGTCCCCCAAAACTAAATCGATGAAGCTAGGTGCTTGATAACCATACAATGCCATGAAAGGAGTCATCATGATGGACATATGATAAGTGGTGTTATAACAATACTCTCCCATATGCAACCATCTGACCCAAGCTATCTACTGTGCATTCACATAGTTCCTCAAATATCCCTCCACCCATTTATTTATAATCTCTATCTACCCATCTATTTTTGGATGATAACTAGTAGTGTGTAAGATCTATGCCACACAACTTAAATAATTCCTATCAAAATACACTCATAAATTTACTATCCTAGTCACTACTATGAATCTAGGAAGCCCATGTAACCTGACACTAGTACATTTGGACTCAAATTGTGATGATAGGTTGTCACAATTATGGTGTCGAATAATCACCCTAGTGAAAGAACTACGAATTGGCTCCCATCAAATGTGTGTTAGATTTTTTTTGTAACAAATTATGATGGGGAAGTGATCTGATGTAATGGTGACCATTGATACTATCGCAACTTGGAATAAGGAAGGAGCAATAGTCCATGTTCAAAATGTCACAATTATTATAGTACATTATTGTAATCATGATAGTTTAAGCTTCTAGTCAATCATCACAATTGTGATGTCAATGTGATAGTTGTGTTGTAGAAGTGACGTTTATCCATTGAGACTAGTTTTCATAATTGTAATGTGGTTGTGATGGCTCTGCTAAGCAAGTGATGGCTAGCCATTAGAATATCTATCACAATTGCAATGTCTTGTCAAATTATTTTAAAAATATAGAATTTTCTCTTTGTTGATAAAAATTTTCCTCTTGCTACTAGAGAGCCACATGTGCCTATCAAACATCTTATGCCACTGTATTTCCTTTTCCTTTTCCTTGGAAACTAACCACCACATCCAAAACATATTATCCTCTTCTCAACTGTTGCACACATCCATCCAATGCATAGTTTGATAGAACACATCCCACCTTAGTTGAGCACACTAGATTCAAACATGGGTTCTCCTCACAAAGTTATGATACCAAAAGCTCTGATCCCTATCTGATCTAGCCTAAATGTCTCACCCCTAGAAAAGCACAAGGTTAGTCTATGTAGGGAAACACATTGGGTGCCACAAAAAATAAAGAAACCAATATATAACCCCTCTATAAAAAACACTTCTTGACATAATTTGATTTAGACCATTAAAAGGAACACCAATATCTCAAATAATTACTACCTTCCAAGCCAGTGTACAAGAATCACAAACCCAAAACACTTCTTTCACTAGTGTGGGTGCAAAGAGAATTATTGTATATGAAGAACTCATGTCAGCCACAATAATTTCCCTCTGAGTGAGATGTTATCCCCATTTGAATTTAGAGAAAGACAAATCAAAAGCATAGATTGAAATGTTTATTCGAAGGTAGTGTGTTGCATTGTGTCTATTTTGAAGGGGGTTGTGAAGCATGTGCAAAATAATAGGGGAGAGAATTTTTTTTTGGGATTTTATCTTGGGAATCTACCATACTCTAATCATAACATGCATTTCAACCATTCTAACCCCAATTTTAGTGATGGGTATTAGACTTGAAGCATAGGTCAAGAAGAAGACATAAAAATGTTTGTAAACTACATGCCCAAAAAGGATGCCTAGAGTTTTGCAATGTCAAGCAACATACAAATTAATTTCCTTAAAGTGAGATTTAATTATGAGAATAGAAGGAACAAGGTTAAACAGGTTGTATAGGAAAAATAAAAGTTTTCTTTTATTATAGTAGCCTAAGTTTGAGTCTACTACTTAATGTGGGACCAAATATCTTCTTCAAACTACATTTACAATGTAGATTGTTAAGCCAAGACAATACACCTATGTTGCATGTTAATTGTGGAAGCATTCAATAGTTTTTGTATAAGTCTCATAAATAGGTGACATGTTATACAAGAACTGAAACTAAATTCAATTTTCTAGTATATTGTAGTCAAGGACTAGTTGAGGACTCTTGCATACTGCAAAAATTGGTCAATAAATATAAATCACATTTAAAGTATCACATATTCAAATTACATAAATTTTAGAGCATCACAGAATAAAAGTCTAGCAAATCACAACTTATACATACATGATGCATGATTGTTTAATGTTTGAGTGGGTATTTTTAAAGCCATTTTTATTTTATATATGGCCTAGAACAACAAGTAGAAAAATAAAAAAATAAAAAATTCACATTCTTTATTTGTTCAAATAGAATTTCATGGTGGATCAGCATATCAAGAAATATAATTCCATTGTAGTGAACAGTTCTTTTAAATTTTTTAATTTGTAGATCACTATTTTTTCCAAAATAAAAAAGAACTTTACTTACAAGATGAAAACTATATTTATCACATTAGTGAATTTTAGTTCATCCCTATTTTCATAACATAGAAAAAATATTTGTGTATTAGAAGAACATAGTTGGCTACTTGATAAGGAAAAAAAGAAAAAGAAAAAAAGAGTAATGGGAGCAAAAACTTACTTTCAATATAAGGATAAATTGAAGAGGCCTCTCATGGAGATTCTATCCCATTATCATAAACTAGATACATGGAAATGAGGCAAAAGCATCCAAAATAGAACATAAAGATATACTATTTCATATGGTTAGCTCTCAATATTTTTAATGAAAGATTATATATTATCAAATAATATAATGTTAGATTGGAAGAAAAAATAAAAATTAGTGACACTTCAATTGTTATTTAATAAACTGTTGAAATATAAATCTTTGATACAATCTAATACAGGAATAATTGCAATATTCGCTTTCATTGTTTTGACTAATAGAATCATCTCTCTTATACTCATAGCCGAGCACAAAAAAAACATGATGATAGATGAATTGAAGATAAAATATAAAGAATAAATAACTAATGGATCTACATAAAGCCATTACTTTTTAAATGCACATCTACTTTTAAACAAAACTACCAAAACTTAGGTGATAATGCACATAGGACAAGGCTAGATCATGTATTTAGATAAGATTGGGCCAGAAGGGTTACATATCTATTTCTTTTCTACATAAAAGCTACTTTACGACGGGCTCACATAAAGCATAGGGACCAATCCAACCATTTTACCATCTCTTCCAAATCATTTTTTCCTTATCTACAATAATTTAGATATACAAAAGGTTAGGCGGTAAAATAGGCTGGGCTAGAGATGCAATGCATTATTTATTTATTAAGATCTTTACTCACATAGAACCAACCATCTACTTCATATTCGATTTTAACTTCCTCTCCAGTTGTTAAGTTTAGTTCTAAGTGCAATATCAACTAACAAAGACTTTAAAAAAAACTTGATCACATGTATGCATTTCAAAATAGGAACCCACAATACTATGAAATATTTAATAAAAACAAAGATATTCACACAGGAGTCTAACTGTGATCTTGTGATGATGAAAATTTTGAAAGTTAATTAGTCTTGTTTGTCTATCGAAGACATACATTAATTTCCTTCCAATGTTCAATAGCTCATTCTAACTATTATGTTTTCATTTAAAATTTTAGAAATTTTTATATTGACCAAAAACTATAGCATATGAATTGAGATTGTATATTGAACTATGGCTTCTTATGCATTGCCTAAAACCAAGAGATTCACACAATAAGTTGTCATGCAATATAGTTAATTTGAGATTCACTTGGTTTTGAGAATAGTTTATATTCTCTACTAATTAGCCCCCCCCCCCCCCCCCCCCCCCCACAACATCTCTATTCCCTTGTTAACATCTAAATCTTTAAGAAAGGATTAATATTTATAGTACTTGAAAGTTGGGCTACTCTCAGGGGAAGTCCATCTTCATTGCTCGGATGACTGAATTTATTTAATTATTATTAAAAATAAAAAGGAACACAATTATTTACCTATTTCAAGATATATGACTTGAGGATATGATCACCTATTTCAACTTGGAATATGAAGGAAAACAATGTTCTTAAATGATATGTGTGATAAAATATTCATATTTAGTGTTATACATGTGATGAAATATAACAAAAAAAGTTCTAGACCTACAAAGGTGACATCATTTTCCCATCTTCTAGTGCATGTCATTTTTCTATTGCATCCAAAAATTATATTCTGCCACTCTAAATTGAGAATGCACATGCAACTATGTTCTATATGCATGGAAAATAGGTGGATTTGAAAAAACACACCATGATTTAATTTTTTTAATAGGTCTAATAAGTAAAAAAAAAATTAGACCATCATGAACATTAGAACTCTAGATACTAGGCTGAGAGAATGTCCTTAGCAAGCTAGTACATAGAAAGTCTTGATTTGCTAACATGTTGAGGACATTACCCCTTGCCTATAAGGAGTCAAAGTTACAATGTTTGTGATGGTATATAACATAGAATACCTAATTAAAGGACCTCTAAAAAATATGAAAACCTAATTAATTGTGATGGTATACACATACATATACATAAAGAGAAGCTTCTCTATATATAAATACATACATACATAGACACGCACATGTGTGTGTATGTATATACACACATACATATACATAAAGAGAAGATTTTATATTCACCTACTAAGGGAAAATATAAAGAGATACATGTTTAGAAGGAAAAAAAGGAGCATTTACATAGGTACCTCTTCTCCCCTTGAAGAAAATCGTAGAGCAAGCCCATGAAGATCACAAGGGCACAACACGACAATGAAATTGCAAAGCAAGGGCACAGAGATCACAATGTCACGACAAAAAAATGAAGAGATCACAAGGACATAACAACAAAATATAGTGATCACAAGGGAATGACAAAAAAGTATTAGATCTCCACTTATCTCTACCAACATTCAGAGTTCTCCACCCTCTTTTGAAGCTCTCCACCCTCTTTTTGCACACAACTCTCCACAATCAATCAAAACAAATGGGAATGATTAATGTCTTTTTTTGTTTGTTAATAATCCATAATCAACAAGATCTCTCTATATGAATACATACATATACATATACATACATACATACATATATACATACATAAACACACACACACACACACACACACACACACCACCAATGAAAACAACAATACACTTTCTAAGAGTTTACAATTGTTCAAAAAAATTAATGTTTTATAAGAAAATATACTTGAAGAGCTCTTAGCTTAGAAGCAAGAACATGGTGTTGAAATAGTATAGAAAGTTCTTGACATGAGAGGTTTGCAAGTGAGAGTTTTGACCAATTTTGAAACTTGAATACTGTAATAAAAGCTATCAATGATCAAACACCTATGCCAGAGTTAAAAAGACAATGTGAAGTTGATTTTAGATATGGTAGAGGTAGATATTCAAAAATTTTAAAATCAAAATTTAAGGCATGAGAGAGATTCTATGGCAATATACTAGAAGGAGAAGGATAGGCTTTAGAAAGAGACTGGATGACAGAATCAACAACTAGACAATATAGAGGATATTATGGAGCCACTAGATGGAATCCAAGAAAGTGTTGTGGTAGGTACTATGACATTGAACTCACTTGCAAGTGTCTTTGATAATTTACAGTCAAAATATCAAGAGGACTACAAGTTGTGCAAATTTGTCATGTATTACATCTACATTTTCTTATAAGAGTGTTTCAAGTATTGGCGCAGTCTCCCTACAATGATCCCAAGTATCCATTGCTTA